>JAQGAD010002301.1:0-14123 GCA_034696625.1 Isotomurus palustris
CTCCATTCCTCCACTGAAAGGGATTTTACAGTGGTTTGAGGATTTCGGAGGTTGTGATGAAATTTGATTTAAGGACAGCGCAGTAAAAAGTCGGCTACATTCATAGTTAATTCACCATCATCCTGCATAAATCCTTGTGTACCCAAATATTTGGCCGTCCTGGGCATAGAACCTTGAATTTATTCTTAGGTGAGGTAAAAAAGCCGGCTTTCTCCTTTCAGCTAAGTTTGCATTCCATCATACTCCCCAAAATTTTTCCACCCCATAACTCCATTAAATATTGTCCGATTTGCTTCAAATCTTTTCTCAAATAGGAAGTATGATAGTCAGGTAGTGCGCTTTCAATTTTCCAGCAATATGTACGATGCCATAGCAACGTAAATTCAAAAACAAAATTTCAAATCCGTTTCAATGCAAACCTAGCTGGCCAACTGAGCCGTTTCACCTAACTTTATAAAACCTCACTTAATTACCTTTCGTTAGAGCAGTTGCATGTTAAGATCGGAAGAAGATTTGTAGAGATTTTTGGTGATTTAATGTGGCAGTTTCAGGAAGAATTTATCGGTCAAGTCTTTATTATTTTCCTTGCGTTGTAAAAGGTAATTTTGAACTCAGAGAACCTTCTTTCATTGATAATATTTACTAGGCAGTTGCCACTTATTTATGTATATCCCTTATAAACCGAAATTCATTGCTAACATATTTGCTCTGTTTCTCTGAAGATAATCTTGATAGGTATCTTAATAATGCACATATATTCGAGTCCAAATTGCAATCAGTATGAGTCGCGAACTATATTCACATCATGAAATATGAGTACAACCCTAATATAAGCCCATTAAACTGAAAATTTATTAACTTTTGTTCATTAATTCATATAAATGTTAAAGAATAAACGTTCATACTAATACATCATTTAATTACCTTCAATTTAAACTATCGAGTACGCAAGTCGGACATGAAATCATGGAGAATTGTAATTTTAACCAAACTTACTTTTATAGCAAAACTTGGTATGGGACCTTAGGGTATGAAATTAGTCTCAATGAAGAGATTTGCGCTCACATTTATATTGTGGGTCGTGTTAGTTTGCTTAAGAGAGTGAGAAGTTTGCAGTAAGTAAGCAAGAATAATTCAATGGCAACCGAATAGATGGAGAACATATATATTCAATTCTATGCAACTAAAATTCTAATCAATTGTTGTGTCAAAAACATTGGACTTAACTTGTTGTGTGAAGCTGTGGAGTTAAATCTGGCACACAAAATACTTAACTATAAAGAATATAAACATTTTTTAACATCCAGATAATCATGATCTGCTGTCGGATAATTTATTTCATGCATCCATTTCAAAAAATCTTCAGCTCATCCAACCCTTCACTCATTCATGCATTTTGATCAATACTGAATTTAGACATTTTTAAACTTTAAGCAGATTCCTGACTTCGTTTGTTCATTCATCTTATAATAGATCCTTTCACATCGAACACTCTAATTACAATTGAGAGCAAGTTTAGAATTAAAAGCAAAAAACAACTCGTTTCGTGGAAAAGCTCTCTTAGGTTCAGATGGTAGATGCGGTTGTAAAGCATGAAACAAGTTTTTCTTATTCCTCTGTAGCAGATTGTGCTCCTCGCCTAAACGAAAGATAATCATTAAGATGAAAATAAATTGACTTGACTATGAGTTGCAATCCTACTTTGTAAACAACTTCTTACAGGATGGCGTTTTGAAGAAAAATATTGCATGGGCTATTTAGGAAAGCATTTAGACCTTTTAATTGGTTTAATTTATCAGAGCAAATATGTCTGTTCCAAATTCCTACTCTTTGATTTTGTGCTATCAATGCCAACCAATGCTAAATCGCACAGAAGAGTAAAGTAAAGATTAAGCTACTGCATGCAAGCCAGTCAGGTGCCTTTGAAGGAGTCAAATCAGAGGCTTTCGAGAAAGTCATTTTTCTCCCGATCTTATGTGTGATCTTTCTTTTCCTGTTCTGCGGCAAAATCGAAGTCCTGCTACGAAAACTTTGTTCAAAACAACTTGCACTCGAGGTCAAATGAAGGCACATATTGTAACTGGATCATAACAGGGATAAGGTACTGGTGAAAAAATTTAAAGTAGATCAACTTCAAACTAAACTAGCTTCATTAATTGAAATTTGCCATTATAATTTGAGCATCTTATCAATAGAGATAATCTTTCGCGTGGCGAGGAGTGCAATCTGCTAGAGAGCAAGAAGAAAAACTTGATTCATGCTTTACAACCGCATGTTATATCCGAACCTAAGAGAGCTTTTCCACGAAACGAGGTTTCGATATAAGCATTCCAACCTGGTTCTGCAAATACTGCTGTGCTTTGATAGCAAATCTTCGCTGAAATTGTATGACTGAAACAGGTCTATATTCCTTTGTGCATAGCATCCATGTCCATTTCTCCACTGAAAGGGGTTTTAAGCGGTTTGAGAATTTCTGAGGTTGTGTTGAATTTGATTTAAGAACATCGCAGTAAAAAGTCGGCTACATTCATATTTAATTCACCATCATCCTGCTTAAAACCAGGTTCTACAAATACTGATATGTTTTAATTGCAAATATTTACTGACATTTTATTACTCTAACAGGATATTCTTTCGTGCAGAGCAGAATAATGCCGTGGAGCTTTTGATATTATTACTTTCTATGTATTTGCTTCCATTAGGGCCAATTCAAATAAGGGTACAAAAAGTTAAGCATAAGCAACGCATAAGCTGAATATTATAATGTGTTAGATTTCCCAGAACAAAATTCCCGAATTTTTTTATAACAATTGTGAAATATTCCACAGAGACGGTAATAAAAGCTGAATGAATTTTTAGTGACATTTTAAAGATGGGAATTCCCAGTTATAGCGAGAGTTTTATTAGAGACTGCAGGCAAAATTGCCAATGAAGTTTACGGTTTTAACAGGTTTAAGTCTTTTCAGTAGCTTTATGCACGAGAAATCGATTCAGCTACAGAATATATCTTCACTAATGGGATTTGGAAATTGTTTTGGTTAAAAACATTTACTGGCTTAATCGTGTCCGGCATAAGCCAGATATATCGATCTTATAAATTGTGTTGTGTTTTAGTAGAGGCCAACAGCAGCGTAATGAAGTAATTTAGTTTTTAGTTCTGAATTTTTTGAGGCCCTAACGAAACATATTTATTTGCTTACTGAAGTTTGTATGTATTGGTTACCTGAGAATAACATATTCTAGATATATTATTGTAGTTATGCTCATAAATTTTAGAAACACGATAACCTGTATGCAATAATCCACATTTGGTTTTTGCTGCTTATAACAAGGGCTTAGTTGCTGTATCTCTTACCGTACTTGAAAAACCTCCTACTGAGGTACAAGACAGTTTTTTGGATAGGTTTAAACCTAACAGCGTATGTGCCTACTTAACCTAACACCGGAGTAACTCGTCATGTCGAGACAGTCATGGAAGGACTTGGATGAAATTTCATTCCTTGTTGACAGCATTCTGTGATGCACGAAACAGGATCTTTATCGACCGACTGAAAGCAAGTGAATTGGGTTCGCGATTGAAACTTTGCGTTTTATAAAAATACTTAAATATTACCAAATGTACATTTGGATAACTAAAACGTTTTGTAATATGTGAAGTTCCTGAAACAGTGACTTTAAACTTCAGCAACGTTAACAACATATCCAATTTAGCGATAGCAGGTTAATATCTGACAGCTCATGCTTACAGAACCATTTATTTGTATCACTTCTTCTTCAAAACCATACGCCATACTTAAATATCAGATAGTGTAGAGTAGGTTGCTTATTCGTCAAGCCAAATGATACCACCTTCAAGAGCAGAATGAGCAGTGAGAATTGATTTGGATTAGCAACTTCTGAAAGACGAGAAGTGTTGCGATCTTCTGCAAATAAACCCTGCAAAATAAGTAGCTAATAAATAATTTGAATAACCCGTTTTACAACTTCCTTATAATAATCATCCAGAAGCTTTAAATTCGGGATGTCACAGTAATACAGTAAACTGAATTCAGGCAGCAAGTATAATTTGCCCACCGCAGCCAAATAACAGAGTTCAAGGTTTCTGTCAATACAAACGTTCTTAATTAAATGAATCATAGAGTATTAGTTTAAGTTAATCAACAGTTTTAGCAGTGGGATTTTTGAAACTTAACTGGAGAACACTTTTGGTGGAAACTTTTAATACGTTGATAGTCAAATAGTGTGAGCAAATATTAATCCCACATACAAAGCCCAAAGCATCTACATTTCCGTCTAATAAATAAATCAAAGCATCAAGTTCTTTAATACAATCTCAAATTGAACAAAGTATTTAAAATACAGTGGCCAATAAATTATTCCGTCTCATTTTATTCTCTTATGCCTAGACAATTGAGAACTCGACATTCACAAAAAAGCATTGGTCGATTTTGTCCAATCGCGGTTATCTTATTAACACTTTAAAGCTTTATAAAGTCATCGACTCGTTTTTGACGTTTAAGATTCTGATTCTTCTTACTATCTATCACAAGGAACCATAAGAATTTATGCGCGATGTCGAATATATCATAAGTTACACATTGATCATTAAAAAACGATTAACAATTTGAAGTTACAGTCGGGTGGGATTCGGTTGAAGCTCCGATAGTAGGCAAATCGTTATTTAATGACTGGGCTAAATCTTAAATGGGTAGATCTAATTGATGTGATAATAAAAATCTTTCCAGCATAGACGACAAAATTTAAATCAGGCCAGTATTCACAATATTGTTTTCCGAACGAAGACCACTTACTAAATCCACTAAAAGTTTCACTTACATCAAAAATGACACAAGCAACCTCTGTAGCTGTCGCCTTGGTCGGCACAGCGTTGGTTCTACTGAGTGGGGCTGGGTAAGACTCGATACCACATACAATATTCCCAAAAATTCTTACAATCAATTCCTATTGGGTTCAATTTGCGTTCGCAGCTGTTTTGCATGGCAACTGACATCAGTTGAGAAAGATGGTGATTTAGTAACAAAAAATGAGTCTGGTCCAAAGTTTGCAGTAAGTTCTTTTAAAAAAATGCAATTTTATAGATAAGTAGAAAAATATGTTAGTGTACTATCAAAGTGAGCTATTACTGCAGTCAGAGGTTCGAAACATTCATGACATTACTCTCATGCTTTCGGTTAATTTTTAGCGCCGATAAGTTCTGGCTCGTAGAGCCATGCAAAAGTCTGTTCGTCCTTTCAATGTGTTTGCAATTCATCTCAACAACCACAAGATCCATCGACACCAAAATGTGCACAAATGTAGGGAAGTCAATACAGATCTCCCTCCTAAATTTTGGTGTCGATAGTTTAATTGCTGAGGGTGAAACCAAGACTTTTCAAAAAGTTTTCAAACATGTGTACCTGGGTCATTGTTTAAGGAAACATTTAAGATATGTTATTTTAAAAAGTTAATTTTAAATGCGTGTAATAACTCTGTTAAGATGCTTATCGAAATAGCAGGAAAATTTGTCTCCTTCTCTGAAGAACGTGGGGTTGATTTTCTTTCAAATGCCATTTGGAATCATGTGTGCTTGCACGTTTCCGAAATTGGCTAAAAATTTACCTTGATTTGATAGCAAATTTGTTTTCTTAGACTTACGTAAAATTGCTTTTACTATTAGACGAAGGGACCGTAGTAGATACAGAAGAAACGACATCCGATAAAAGACGTAAAAAAGTATTTCGTAAGTCTTGGTTCACCCTTTGTACAAGACGGCAGTTGTGGTCACCAGAATTGCTCAGTCACGGTTTGTAAGAACCTTAATGCAGATTCTGGTATCCATGCGTACACAATTCAAATAAATAAATCCAATTCTGGATTTGTTTTTTGTTTTTGTTGTATAACCACATGGGTGAGCTGTAGAATGACGTAGCGTAAAAAAGAAACGAGCAGTCTGGGGTACGATCTCGGGACCCCTTAATATCCGGTTAGGTGCTCTACCAACTGATTGTGATCAAACTGCCGTTGTATGGCTTCCCATACTTCCATCACTCTAGTCGTTTGCCATGGCTCACCGTTACTACTGTTGGAACTGCATGGCCTATCCTACCACATTGTCTATATTTTCCGGGCTTCAAAAATCTGCTTGGAGTAGGTTTTATATGTTACACAGGACAGATAAAACAAGCATAAAAATAAAAATATTTTTGAAAAATTATAGTAATCATAACTTGCATCTTCTCGAGTCTGGTTTTCTTTCTCGAGGTGGACCTTTGACTCAAAGAGAAAAGAAATTGTGCTCTTAGAAACTTTGGAGCCCAATAATGCTCGCGGGGAAGGTGGTCGTGATTAAATCTAAATAAGACAAAATCTTTTTGTGTACCACCTGCAAATTCAGATGTTGAGACATGCTTATGCGGTGTTGTGCCAACAGAGATGCTGCGTACTTCAATTGCTTAATGTCCCGGAACGGCTTTCTGATTCGCATGATAAGTCCCCGTCAAGTTCTGCCGCAAAAACAAATCTGTTGGTACGATTCAAATGCCTTGGATGGCGAACAGATTTTACGGCTAAATATATTACACACGCGTGCCAAAGTCTTGTTTATAAGGTATCAGTCAAAACTGAAGTAACCATTTTCTCGGGTATTATAAATCTAGCGATGATCAAGGAAAATACGAACTGAAGAATCATTTCAATGCCCTTTGCTTTAATACATAAAACAATGAACTTTCTTTACAGATGGAATTGGCGCCTAATGAGACTGCCGGAGAAAATTCTGAGTTGTATTCTGCGAGATCTTGGGAACCGTACTCGCCTGCAGGTTTTGTTATCTCTCACTGATCTACATATTTTAATTTATTAAGTTTGAAATTTTTTTTTATATAAATGAACGCTCTTCCGACCTCTGTTAGTCCAGTCCACAGTGAAACCAACCCGAGATCTTACACACACACTGCTATTCCCCACACAACACACACACATACAAATACGTGCTTATTGGCTTAATGGGATCACCAATGACATTTCACCAAACCCACTTAGCTTCTTAAGCTGTGTTTTAGGGCAAATTTAGTAATTTCTATGGAATTACACCTTCGTTGTTGCGAATCAAATTATATCGTTTTTCACCCCTATCACTGACACCAAGAAGTCACAAATTGACACAAATACATACCAGAGCCTTTAATAATGGAAGCATCAGCTAGACTCAAGTCCTGCTATGCTTTTCCCCTTCCCACCCACTCACTCCATATACTTCCTTGTATGTCAGAATATATTTTAAATTAAAACATAATTAGAATTAGAATGAGATTCAAGAACTACAGGTCAATACTTTCGGGAATTATTCTGTCGCACCACCCCAAATTAAACACACAGTTTGCACTGCTTGATTAGACTAGATGAATACATGAATCGATGTAGTTTTTGCTTTAATATGTATTTGTATCAAACGCAGATTGCAAGTGGAGCGCCTGCGAAAGTTTGATGTTCGATGTTAGCGTAATATGCGATCGAGTTGGTGCAGAATACACAGTTGCTCGTGCAGCAAAGAGGGACAAATGCAAATCAGACTTAACCAGTGCCTCAATCTTATGCTGTTTACCCAATTCTAAATAAATTAGAGTAGTTTGTCTAGAATCCCCTCACATTTAAATAGAATTACTTTCGAAATTACAAAACATGGATTTTCAGGCTCAGAAAGATGGAACCTAAAAACATTTTTTCAATATTAAAAAGTTTGATTAGCTACTGATATAATGTTACCATTGACTTTATAGTTTATAGTAAACAAAATGTGCGTATAAATAAATTGCCTAAACAGAATATGTACATCAAGATGACTCCCACAGACTACGAGAGACACATCCAGATTTTGCTCAGGCAGAATCTTGGGAACCTAATTATGACAAGGCTCGAATGCAGACTAACAAAAGCAAAAAACAGTTGCGCAACTAGTTGCGAAATTAATTGGGTCACGAGAGCTTCTTCCGAAGTCTCCCAGATTAGTCTAATTCGATGCGATGTCATAACTCTGAAAATTTCCTCGTGAAAACCACGTGTGCTTCTGTGAAATTTTTATATTTTTATCCTAATGTCCTAGTAGTGATCGAGTCAAAAACCTGTCGGCTTTCAGACATCCAAGGTAAAAGTCCTCTTTGTTCTAATTCATCTGTTCCAACAATACTATCTTGATGAAATTAAGAGTTTTTCGATGCTCAGCTATTTCGTTATGAATTATATTGTATTTAATTCTAATGATGTAGGAACTTACATCTGTAATTTGCAAATGACTGATGAGGCCGTAGGCAAGTAAATTCCTGGATAAAGGGTATCCAAATGTATAGAAACTAATGTTTTCTAAGGACTCTTACACGCGTCATATATGTATTTTCTGTGAATATTTACAGCCACATGTGAATGCACAAATTTGTCTTCAGAAGTAAAAGCTGTCTTCATTTAGATTTTATCGTTTGTTGGATTATGCTGCTGTGCAGAACGAAATATCAAAGTGTAATCGAACAGTTTACATAGGAACTGTGAATATTTTCGATTCAGTTGTGCACAATGCATTTCCCCATCGATCATCGGAGACGAATATGCCTTTTACAATCAGCAGGGACACCTTTGTTAGTAGGGTGAGTTGGATTGCTGGGACCAAATTTAGGAATCCACTTGTTTTAAAAAGACTGACGTGGTTGGTTCAAAGTGGACTTTTTAAAATGTGAAAGGAGCTATTTGAAATTGGGACTCGAACGAAGAAATTAAATTTCAAGTTAACCTCAGATCTCCATCCTCAAAGTATTGTTTCCAACATTTCAACTATTTTTATTATTTACGTCGGGTTCGTAGGATTATCATTGTTGGTACTCTTGATGGAACTCCTTTGTAATTTAGTGAGAACTAAATTTTTTCTTTTTCAGAATTAGTTGAAGCAAGCTATTGGTACCAGGAGACATTGTTCCTGGACAAGTTTCAGGTCCTAAATATTGCAATGTGTTTACTTCAGGTTCAGGTTATTACTTCAAAAGCTACAAAAAAAGAAATCATCACCGAATTTTTCCCGAAGCCCTTATTGTATCTAATGTTAATGTGTTCAGCACACATTCCAATTCCATAACAATTGAGGTCATTTTGAGTAATGTAAGGAAAACAATAATAATGATATTATTGTAACAACGCCTTTGCATTGTACTTTATTTCGCACATATATTATCCGAGAATCTGAATAAACAGTTCACGTACTAAATTTATGACAGGAAATAGGAGGCTCCTTTTCCTCCACAATTCCTCAAAATAATGTTAGATCTTTGATAGGCGTGCACACTTGTTAGGGTAAATTGTGCAAGACTAATAGCGCACTAAACATTACACAGCACTCTCGTACAGCTCCAAAACTAAAACTAATTTAAATATTAAAGTCGAATGTATGTAACCTTCCTTATTTTAGCCCAGGTATATGGCCTTATTCGAGTGCGCAATTGGTGCGGTCGTCTGTCCGTCTGTTGCACCATTTACTAAAAACTAATCAAACCACGACCACCAAGATTTTCTGTTTGTTAGAAAAATGCGACGACATTTTATGTTTTAGAAAATAATTCCGCTGAGATCCTTAAGTTTGACGTGGAAAATGCTTCAGTGCCGACGTGAAGAATTCGTAATATTCAGTTATTCAATATGTCTGATGTGTTTCACAAGCAAATGAGAAAATCCTGTTTGTAACTAATAAAGTAATCAGTCCTTGTTAATTGCAACTGAAACCTGAACAGGTAGGTATATAATTGGTGTTAGAAACTTCACTTCAGCACCTTTCAAAGACTCTGCATGAAGATTTGATTGTTTCAAACAGATTTCCGCGACTATGCAATATATTAAGCATAAATTTTGAGAAAACAAACGTCTGCACGACTTATTGTGTGACACAAGATGAGCGTGCTTGACATGGAGGGATGATTAATTTTGCACGGTTAATTAGTTAGTTTTACTTAATTTGCAATTACTGCTTTTACCCATTATCTGAGAAAATTTTGGAAACCAATTTTTTCATTTTAAATTGAAATATGGACTCCAACTAGCCTATGTAATGTAGAAATAAAATCAAACGGGGACGGACATTTTTGAAAAAATTGACTTTCCCTGTTTTCTCGGCTGTATATGAAACGATTTGAACGAAATTTGGAATGTTGTTGAAGGACCCTAAAATATTTTAGTATTTTTCGATTTTAGATTTCGATCACTAATTTTCGTCAATGAGGTACAAATATGAAAATAAGTTAAACAAGTATATCTTTTTCAAAACTTTTATTCTCCGCCCGTGGTAGATTTTATTTTTGCATGACACGGGTCAGTTGGACCCTTTATTTTGATTTAAGATTTAAAAAATTTGATTTGAAAAATGTGAGGCGATTTTTTCACACAAAGGGTGAAAGCAGTCAAATGTCTTCCTAAACTAATGACGTTACAACCTAAACTAACTCGTCGCTCGGTCCAACGGTTTTCGCTACAAGTTAATGCCCCAGGATGTATTAAGCACATAGCATTTAGCATTGACTACTTAATTAGTAATATAATGATTATTTGCAAGGGAAAATTCGTATGTATAAATTGTATGTGCTGTACGCGTGTATGCCCCTCAAAAACCTGGGCTTCGAGAATCTGTTTGGTATAGGTTTTCATTATAGAAAAATGCCTTCTCAGGAAGATGATAATGTCCTGTGTAATCTTTCTTTATACAAATGTATTATTCCGCATCTTCAGATTTTAAGATGCCATGTAGAGCATTACAAGTATCTGGGACTCAATATTACTCGCAATATCGCAACATTTTCATATGTAAACTATTAATCCAGAGTTAGGACTACATTATTCTTCAATTTACTATTCTGAGGGATTAACTTTCTGAACAACAACAATAATTTTATAATGCCTTTGCATTGTACTTTATTTCACACCCATATTATCCGAGATCTGAATAAACAGCTAGCGTAATAATTTTACGAACGGAAGCACGAAGCTTTGTTTCACCTACAATTCCTCAATGTTTTGTCAGATAGGAAGAAATTTAAACGTTCTTTGCTTGGGAGGCGTGTAAACTTGTTATATTTCATTGTGCAAGACTACTAACACACGAAACATTACATTATACTCGCGTACAAATCTAAAACCAAAACCTAACAAAAACATCGTATGTACGAACTTTGACTTACAAGATTGAAGTATATGATCCCATGATTGCAAAACAAGACACAATGTTAAGGTATCCAAAATAGCTGCAAACATTTAAATATTAAAGTCGAATGTGTTTTGTTTTCCGTATTTTCGATTATACGAAAACGCCTCGTCAACAATCAGATAATATCTATTATATTATTCCGGTATTATTCCGTATCCTTAGATTTTAAGATGCCAAGTAGAAAATTACAAGTTTGAATATTACTCCCAATTTCTCAACATTTTCGTATATAAAGTATTAACACCGAGTGAGGACTACACTTTACCTTAATTGGCTATTCTGAGGGATTAACTTGCTTCGCTTCGGAAGCCTGGTATTTTAACTACCCCATATTTCTTGGAAATTAACACCAGTCTAATACAAGAGGATGTATCTTGAATTTCTGCCGCTACTTTTATGCAATCTTAGTCACTGCAAAAGATTGAATATCAACCTGTGCCAGTATAACCAAAAAACACAAATTTTTACTGCACGAAAAGATTCCATTACAATTCGGCCGATCTTTCCAATTCTAGTTAAAAGCTACATGTTACTTTTGTTAATATCGTTCATTGTAGATTGCTTAACATCGAAAGAATTGACGCCACAATCTGTTTTCTCCTACGGAATAGTGGCGTATCGAGCGGCTTTCTGTTCTTGTGTGCTGATCGCAACCACACGAGAAGATCAACTTGAATTGACGAATTTGTTGAACAGGACTATAAAATTTGAAAGAAACCTCAATCCGGTTCAGAAGCTTGGTATGACCCCATTTAAAATATTCAAGTAACCGTTTATTGTTCTTCTCCAGCTGATTGTAAGTAAAATAATGGTTTTTTAGATATGAAATCTCTAAAAATAAAACTGATGAAGCTGGACATGTTTCTGGTAAATTATTTCTTGATATTCTCGGTGATTTTCGAAACTGCACTGAGTTTCATTTTCTTTCTTGAATCTCCCTTTCTGGGCAAATTAATTCCAGCACACTTACACAGCTTTGAGGTTGTACAGGTGCTGAAATGGATCTATTCTGGCATGCTTGTACCAATGTTGCTACTGTGTATTAATCTAGCTGCAGCCATAGTAGGGCTTTACCTTTTTATTCTTCACCCACTGGCACTTTCTATGTACCTTAAGCATCTCACTGCTGCTAGGCAAGGTGCATTAAAGAAATTCCAATCCGAAAAAGACTTCAACGGAATGGTTTTAAAGTACAATCAGATCCGGCTGCTTGCGGATACTTTCAATAGTCTATTCAGTGACAGAATGTATGTGAAATGTATCATCCCTGCTTTGACAATCCCAGTTGTTTGTGTAAATGTAGCTTTAGCACTTAAAGATGAAGTGAATGCAGGCTTAATTTTTGTTTTGTTCGCTGTCACTGTGCTGTTTTATGTCACCATAGGAATGGTACTTGTGCTTGGCGGAAATGTTTGGTCGGATTCTGTTAAATTTCTGAAAAGATTAAATCGATGTCAATCCAAGCAACTAAACCGAGCACTTCGAAGGAGAGTGCTTTGGTCATTAAATCCAACAAAAATAAAAATTGGAGAATCCAATTTTGTTGAGTCATCAACTCCGCTTCAGGTTCTGTCATTTTGCATTGAACAAACTGCTAGTTTATTGTGTCTTAAATAGAAACCCCTCTCTAATAGTGATATAGGCCTTAAATTGAGTTTGACTTGTTAGTGAACAAACTCAACTCATAGCAAAGACTGTAAAAATGTAAAAATAGTGTCATCTAGTGTATAAAGGTAAATAAAGGTTTGCATTTTTTCTGTTTAAACTTAATATCAGCAGATTTTATTGAGGATTTTGGAAGTCTAATTTATTCCCATTATATTCAATTTTATATGTACCTTAAGCTTTGAGCTTAACGCTTTAAAAAAGAAGATAGGTAAAATAAAGGGAAACCTATTATTATTATTATGAATTCTTAGAAGCTTGACTTGCTGATAGGTATGAAAAACTACGCAACCTAGTCATCACGTACCTTAGTATACCTTAATAATATAGAATTCGTAATCTATATAATAGCTTGAAAGTTAGTGTATGAAGTCTCAAATCTTATGTTACCAACTTTTGCTGACCGATGAACAGTCGTACTTTGATAACCTCCATTTTAACTTAATTTGTTATGACCTAATAATGCAATGAATGGTTAGTCAATTGTGTGTTACATTTTACAGCAATAAAATATAATATGCCTATGACTGTTGAATTCACGAAAATAGTCGTAAGGTTTTTTGTACTCATAATTTATAAACAAGGTCAGTTAGAATTTTTACTCAACATTTTTCACGCTTTATTGTATTACCATCAGGCTTGGTACGTGGTTAACTTAGCACCCTGAATATTAATCTTACAACGCCTCTGCAGTGTACAATATTTCACACGTTGACAGTCCAAGAGTCTGAATAAACAGTTTGTGCAATATACTAAAGCAAGGGGAAGGGTCACAGGAAGCTGTGTTTCCCTTACAATTCCTCAATATTATGTTTGATACGAAACAATTTAAGCGTCCACATTTGTTAAAGTTAATTTTGCAAGATTAGACTTTGTCAACTACAAATGAATATTACGTTAAGCTGGTGCATTGCGTCTAGAAATTACAAAGTGACAATTTTGTAACTTTGTTACTAAATAATAGAATAAATACCAGAGATGAACAAAATAAAATTGAAACAAAACTTTTAAATTTGCGTATTTGGTTTGTTTGAAAACACGATTTTTTCATGGTCTTCTAACGCCAGTGTTCAGGTTTGTTGTCCTTGTCGCATTCTATGTGTATGTTTAAATTTCAACCAAAATTATGTTGCGAGAAGCATTCAATCTTTAAGTCACAGTTATATTTAGTAAGTTATTATTTGACCAGTAGTCAAGTTAGTGTCTACAATTGCCCCGTTGGGCCTTA
>JAQGAD010002302.1:0-14122 GCA_034696625.1 Isotomurus palustris
ATCTTAATTGTATAACTTTTGTGTTTCCTGAATAATGGGGAAAACACTCTACTTTGACAGACTTGTTTTTGAAGCCTGATTTGTCAACAAATTCTGTCTTTTTAAACAGACAATTTTTCAGAAAACTAGATGACGGAAAACATTTTGGTTCTTGATGCTTATTGCTTTGAGATGCGTTGTTGAAAGAGTTTAGAAAAATCTCCCAAGTTGTTACGCGATGTTTAGTGTATAAGCACATTTACTTACAGTAATACGCTACACAAGGCAAACTGAGAAGAAAGGAGTGGAATATCAATCAATCACTTTTTCTATCGTGATCATCAAATCTGCGTTAGTCTACCCACATAATGAGGTATGTTTCTAGTTGACTTCCTCCGAAGCTGATCGGATTCTCCCTATACTGACTGGCGTGCACAATAGAGTAGAAGTTAGATGAGCATCAGATCGTTAAATCTTGTTGACCACAAAAACCAATATGTATTTGAACTGAAGACGTAGTGATAGTAGTCGTAGCAAGGTAATAACAATACATCTGTGTACAAACTCGTAAGAAACAAAAGGACGAATTGTTGAAAGATGATGTGTGTGTCCGTGTGAGTGATAAACACACTCTATTTCTTGATGGCTGATGGTTTCGTGAAAGGTACATTTGCCTACCCTACAATATCCATCAACTCCAGCACGTTTAAAGTATTACATTTATTGCATATTGTGCTATTGTCTGTGGGAAATGAGGGATGTATAACAGGATGTATTTGGATAAAGGTCAATATTCTCAACAAAGTAAAAAATATTTAGTCACGCTATAGATCTTGGACTTGTCAAAGTTTTCCGTGTTTCTCCATGTAATGGAGTTGTCGAAATGAACCAAAATATTTTATGGGATAATACAGAGGATTGCTTGCGCAGTCTTTGTAAAATAAAAATACAGAAAAGATCTGCATCCCAAACAATCGACTATGTGTACTACGTATCTATTGTTCTCTGATTCTGCACCGGCTTTGTTGAGTGGTCGTCCATTCTACTACCATGATCGTTTATCATCGTCATCTCAACACACAACAATGGGTCTGTGCCATTATGCTACACATACACAGTCAGTGCAATATATTTCTTGTAATAAAATAAGGCTCAAAACTTATAAGCAGAGAATAATGATATTTAAGTTGTTTTCGCGAAGAATTCATTATAGACCAATTGAATGAAGACGGTAGTTTTCTAGTTGGCTAATACGAGGATCACACAGCAAGTCTGAATCTCTAGAGAAATGTTGTAAGTACCTCAGACTTTGCTTGGTACTATTTAGTTTTGGTTGCTCATTTCTTTCAGAACCTTACAACCAGCTACCAAGTTTCTAAGCGCAGAGTTTCTTTTCGTGTTCGTTCTGTAAGAAATAGCAGACTAAAATTATTAGAAATTACAAAAATTCAACCACGAATTTAGGCGTTGTGCCAAGTTCTGGGTTTATCGTTTCAATGAATTCCAAAGAGAGTATAGAGATGAAAGAGATGGAAGCTCGTTTACTGGAGAAGTTACTCCAATAAAATTCCTTCAATGGAATAAAATTCGATATTCTTTTCCTTATAGAACCACTCATCCATAGTTTCCTAAATATTCCCAGTTGGCAAGTATAATATGAACTGTTGGCAGCAACTGGCTGGTCATAATCCCCGTGGAATTCCAAAGTAACGCAAATAAGTTCTCTGAAGTTCGATGCTTCTTCCTCAACTGAACCCTGTGTGCTCTAAAGCCTCGGAACTTGACTGAAGTTTAGAGTACGTTTTCATACATCAACTCATCATTGTATAATCATGTAGAATAGCAAAATATGCAAATGATACTAAATACCGTCTGCAGAACTTACTTATTTTTCAAGAAGCCTCTGTTCTTTCTGAATTGTTAGACGAAAAAGATTAATATTGTGTGATTGTGAGCCAGACAGTAGATTCCCTACATGAATTAGTCTATACTCATACGGAGTATTTAATTAAACCAAGCCAGTCAGTTATACTTAATCTTCTAATGACCAGATCCCTAAAATTCGAACTGTGTAGAATAATGTCAGAAAATTGTACATCATCTCGTTCATGCCTTATGTGCGTTGCTGTGTTTAAAAAATACTTTCTTCAAAAGTGCTTATAATTTTTTTAGACCATGATAAATGCGTCCTTAATGAAATAAATGCTCGTACCTTAAGAAAAATCTTAGCTTTGGAGTGCAAAATATGTAAGTGGACGTGGGTGACTATTGTAATACAAGAAAAGCATTTTCATCTAAATAGATTTCTTCCTCTGCAAAGTCACATCAAGAGGATTCCCTACAATGATGTTTGTTTACTAAAAAAAGCCAGCCATTTTCACTTAAGTGCCACTCTTGCCGTCTCTAATGAAATTGCTTGGAAGTTGCTTGTGAAGTACTTTTACTTCTTCTGGCAGGTTTCGAAAAAATAAATCTAAACTTTTGCTCTAGAATTACGTGTAATTATAAAAAATTTTGTATTCCTGTATTTATATTTATATAAGACGTCTTCGACATTTGGTAACCAATATTACATTTTAATCAAAAGTCTTCATCTTCTTTAAACTTTTCAAAAACTTATTTAGGACAACGATGTAGATTTGTGTCGCTGAGTGCTGTTAGAGCTGCTGACTGCAATAAAAGAAGGATGAGCTGGTCTACTTATGCTTTCACAAATAATGTGCAGTGTTGAGTCTCCCAACTAAACTTGTATTATTGCATGACCAAATAATGTTTTGTTCCCAATATTTAATCCTTTCATTCTCAATTGAGTGAAGAACACGTTTTTCCTCAAACTCGCTATCATGATGAAGAAGTACAAGCATGTGAATTGCGTAGGCATCAAAAGATGAAGTAGTGGTTACTACTGACTAGTCGTGAGAAAATTCATATCATGGTAGGTATACAATACTACCTTAAAACTTGGAAGTTGAAATGTACCTCTCGTTTGACACGGCATTTACTTAATAAATAAATTTTAAATCAAGAGCCAACGAATGTGAATCGCCGGAAGTCACAATGCGAAATATTTTGTACATTTTACTTTCAAAATTATTGCTTTTAGACGCAAGAAATGTAAAAGGGTTGTTCCAGGAAAGTGAAATTGTAACATCCTTATCCTTCTCAAGTTTCCCTTTCATAGATCCGCTCTGATGTAAAATGAATGATGAGATACTTTTAGATTTTTAGATTCCAAACTGACTGTCAGATCATACAGTTTTCCTCCCAGAAAAATGCCACAGGCTTACTTCTAATATTGATTGCAAGATCGAAAGAGCTTCGCAAAAACCCTCGCAGAACAAGTTCATTGAAACTCATGAATTTCAAATGCTTCGTATTATTCCCAAGGAGGTTGCAGAAATGTTTTGCAAGAAGGTCAGCGAATTACGATCAGAAGCACAAACACCGAGAGATTCTTTCAAGTTGCTCTTCCGTGGGTGCTTATCATATCATTAGAATTAGATACACTTTGAAGTATGACAGGAAAAGTACATCACATCTCTAGTCAATCCACAATCTACAGCGATTCGGGATGAACTGCTGCTGATGATCGTGGTGGCTGTGTAAGAGTTTCGTCTGAGCTAACACAAAAGAGTTGAAAAGCTTAAGGTTTTTCACATGTATTGTTAAAAAAATCTCAGAAATTTGGTTCGCCACAGTGTTCATTAGGGTTTGTTCCCAGTTGAGTTCCCAACCTCTCGCGTCAATTGTGAACTGAATCTCTTGCTGAACTTTGGTATGCATGACTTATCCATTACATTAAAAGAGGATGGTGGATGTTGGAACTTGAGAAGAGCAATGATTCGTTTTTGTAAAACAGTTTTATCGAGAAGCCAGGTGCGAACCGTTCATTGTCGTTGTATAAGAAGCATTTTCGCAGTCTTCGAGATGCAGTAAAAAAGTCGTGGTGTAATGCGACGATTCTTTGTAATGAAAAGAATCAGATCACTTGCTGGGTTCTCTTATTTCTTAAGAAACAAAAGAACTTATCTAAATACACATTCAAATGTAGAGAAGTCAAGCCAATGGACTGCAGGGCAATAATGTGACCGTGTCAATCCAAGACATACATTATGAAAGCGTCATTCTCGTTCCTGAGAACCTCATAAACTTTGTTTCATTCATATGATTTCATCAAACATGAGCATTGACGACAAACTTTTGTAATACGATGTTGTTCGCAACATCTGTTCTGGTGACAAAATTGACACATTTGTTTCAGTTTCAGTGTACTGAACCTTGAAAGAGAAGAACATACTCAATGGCGATAGGAAATACATAAATATCATCCCATACTAAAGCTTATGCAAATATTGCGCATTATTGTCACCACCATGTACGATCAACGTGAGAACATTAGAAATGCCTTAATGTGTTTCTAATTATTTCTAATTAGCTGCATTTAAATGGGACTCAATTAGACACAATTAAACATTCAAGAAGTATAAATCAGTTCACAATGGACTTTTTGCGTGAGAGATGCCTGTTTTAGATATCATGTTCAATTGCTCAAAAAGTTCCCTGATTGCAGAGTGCATTACTTTCCTTTGGCAGTGTGCAAGCGATAAATATAATGCAACTCGGTTATTGTTATCAAAAGAAGGAAACAAAAGGAAAAAGTTAATATTGTTATAGACATATGTGGGCTCTCAGATAGCCTGATACATGCGAGACTATCCTACAACTCGCACCTAGTCACCTAGATAGATATCACATTAAAAGCGGTAGCTCAATCATCTCTTCACATCAGAGATTTATGAATGCACGTTGAGACTTGTCGTAAGACAGAGCCGAGCCAACATGAAGTGAATTATTGGAGCAAGTAAATAAATTATGATGGGAAATTACAGAATGTGGTCAACATTTGGCTCCCTGTAAGCTCCCTATACACGGACACTCGCAATTACAGTAAATCATGTGAAAGCTACAATTTAAGGATAGATTTACTTATCGTGCTTTTGATACCCACAGAAATATTATAGACTATTTACCCAGACATGTATTATGTGTTTATTTAACATTAACGTGTGTACACCAGTCTAGTGTCATTTGGGAATGTGTTTTAGTTAAAGACATAACACATTCACGACGTGGTACACATTTTTTTTATCCGTCATAATATGAAATGTTCACACAAAAAGGAAGG
Source organism: Isotomurus palustris (assembly GCA_034696625.1). Taxonomy (NCBI): domain Eukaryota; kingdom Metazoa; phylum Arthropoda; class Collembola; order Entomobryomorpha; family Isotomidae; genus Isotomurus; species Isotomurus palustris. The sequence continues at coordinate 5,165 of JAQGAD010002302.1, forward strand.
AAATAATTGACTATCCAAGTTTAATCGATGCTCAGCACGCTTTGTTCCTTAGGTGCTCATGATGTCTCGTGGATTACCATCATCATTAGTAAGTAAAAGGCTTTCTAATTGCATAAAAAGAGTATATTTTGGGACGTGGTAATAAAGTGAACAAAGGCAACGATTAAAGAAGTAGGTCTGTTAAAACTCACCTAGAAAACTTGTGGCTGTAAAAAATGATGAGCTTCTTGTGTGTGGTATCTCAAAGACTGTGGCCGAGAAAGTTACTTCTACAAGTAAAATCAATACTACATTGATGAGGTATACAAATAGCAGATTTCCCAATGCACCGCCAGTGTCAACCGTTTCTCCGAGCTGGTCTAAGTTTATAGATGAAACGTACGTTGTTTCTTGTGGAAGCAGAACAAGTCTTTGCACAAATCACTTTGTGTGCCATAAGCAACATACACGGATGGAATAAACTTCCACTCACTTAAATGTTTGTATCTCACGTCCTCGCTTATCCTGAAGGAATTCGTTTTATTTATCAAACATTTTATTTGTCTTCATCAACTTTGTGTTCTCAAGGCAGTTTTTTTACGAGTGAATTTCAACAGAACCTTTCCACGGGCCTTGTTTCATCTATTTCTGAGATATTGAGCACTCCTCCTCGCTGATAGAATGATTCTAAGTTATGCGGAATATTTTTCACATCCAACGAACCACCACTGAGAATGAGACGCGTACGAAATGCACAAGAGCAGCCGTCAGGACAATAAATGACTATCTTCTAAACCGGAATCAATGGGACATTTACTTCCGAACGGACAGGAAGTACTTTTTCAATATTCTTAATAACGTAGTAATAATAATATCTGGAAGATTTTTCTCTCTCCGTAGAATGTCTTTTCTTTTATCTCTTTCTTCCTCCCAGGACGAACTTAGGGTGGTGAGCTTTTGAGTATCCGAATAAAATCTTTGAGAGCGTCTGTGGGTTCTCTTTTTCTGATATCTGAGTTAAGTCGATTATAGTTCCAAACCTCAGAATGTAGTTTTACGTTCGTAGTAAATGTTGAATGCAGTGGGAGGGAAGACCTGGAGAGATACGGGATTTTTTTTACATTTTCTCCAGGAAACGGAGATATTGGCCGGTTAGTAGGGAAAACACGTAAGAGCACTTGTTCTTTCAGGGAGTATTACTTTTGGGTGAGTGCCTAAGGAGAACGCACTACTTCTTCTGGTGGCAGAAGCTGAGGAATAACAAACGATTAGCCAAGTTTAGACTGGGCTTTATTGAAGGTGTAGATGAACCACATGTGAACTGTGAAGTTTGCACTCAACATGAAGATATGCAATAATGACTAACATACATGGAAAGAAATGGTTCAACTTGAGTTGTTTTGTTGTGTGAGAATCGTCTTCATGTATTCTCTCAAATGATAGTGCTCCTGTCCATTTCTTTTGCCTTACTACACATCTTACTACCAGCAGACGTCTCTCTACTACTGCACACTGGGATGCCTAAAACTCTCCTAATACTTTACTACCTTTCAGCTTTACACACTCAAGTGTTGCATGCAAGACGCAACATCTTCTCTGATCAAGAGTCTCAGGAGGATTTACCCATGGGGTAAGACATTCGCTATCAAAAGATTAACATTATTTTGCACAAAGTGAACATGCTAGTAGGAGCTTAAGTATAATGAGAGGAGACGATAGAAATGCAACTACTTGGTGGTTGTAATAGCGAAGTAGTAGGAGAGAAGCAGCTAAATAATTCTCATTTGGGTTTGGGGAAGAAGCCTCAGGTATCGAAAATAAATCCTATGCATACACACAATGGTTCATTTAGAATGAAGCCTGGCTACTACACTTTCTGAGGATCCGTATTTTTATCGCTGCGGATCAAAATTTAATCCCATATTTTTTAAACCTCAACATCATCAGGAACATGAATGTCTCTAGGACAAAAGGCGGAGAGTTATTCTCTCAAGTGGTCATAATCAAACGACGGGTAGGTTTTGTAGGTTGCACAGGTTGGATGGACGCTGCTTCACCAAAAGCGTTTTCTTCCGTGTGTATTTAAATTCAATGGCAGCACATAAGTCGCGTAAAGAGGCGCATTCAGGGTTTAGGAATACTTCCTTCAGACAATGTACTAAGGAAGAGTCTAATAATAGTTTTCATTTCTTCACGGGAAATATAACGTCCTTCTCCTTCATATTTTTATAGGATTTTTGTGGGTTTTATAGTGATCGTAAATTGAAGGCTTCTGTTTTGTCGAAAAAGTACAGGGGACAGGAAACGTCCGCGCATGGTTCATAATTTTATATCTTTTATAGTGCAGCTAAATCGCAGTCTTGAAGATGAAATATCATTTGAATGTCATGTAGAAGGATGTGGCACTTATGCAGTCACTCTCCACTTTATTGGTCGTGAAAGGACGAAAGATGCGTGTAGGGATCTTGGAGGCTTTTACACAGCGAATAAAACTCTTGCCGAAGCACATGCAAGTGGTTTTCTAAGTTCAAAATTGATCCATAACGAAGATTGCGTGTCTCTATATATATCGGGTGGCTTGAGCTATATTGAGGTGTTGAGTCTTGAGTAGTGAGCACAGGTTTGATAGAAGTAGGTTACATATAAATTTTTATTATTTTTGATTGATGCTTTGTGATTCAAATTGATCGTAAAACTGATTTTACACAGAAATTAAGCCATTACCTTCCTTTTATGGGGAAGTAAAGGGGACTATCTGAAAGTTGCAATGTAGCTCATTCAAGTGCATTTGAGACACTGAAGAGTCCCATTAGTCCAGTCAATTAGTCAGGTGTGCTTTTCTACATAATTCCTTTCATTCAAGTATCTCAAGCTGAAGTATGAGAAGCAGGGGAGACTTATAAAACATCACAGTAGAATTAAATTGTCTTGTTCTGTACTACGATCAAGTGAGGTGAACTGGAATGATCACCGATTTAATTTATCCATTGAAGCAAACAACCTCTCGCTTCTTCTTACTTTTTGCATACAGATGTTGCGTTCAGTCTTCATTAAATCTTAAGTCAGAGGTCATTACTCATCCCTTGTTGGAAGTTGGGATGCAGATTTTTTTTGTAAAAAGGTAATTAAATTTCATTGACTTCCTGCAAACTTCCGAAGCTAACTTGTATAAGTTGAATAACTGACGCACAAAACAAGATAAACAAGAAAGATTCGCTCTCAACTGGCCGTTTTTGTGGTTTTTATTGCGGTTATTCGTCGTCCCCAAATTCTACGGTGGGAGTCACTTCCTCACTTGATCTCTAGAACTTTAGCGTAGGGAATAGACGATAGGAGACAAATGCATAAAAGCTTCGGTTGAATCCAACTGAGACTCAAACAAACCAACACTACGTTATTTACTTCCAACATTCTGTGCATTCCCATAAATCTAAAGGATTCCTAAATCCATTTTGTACACACCCTGTATGTTGATTTATGATTCGAACGCAAATAATACTGTTTTTCATTTAGCCTTAAAGGTATGCCAAGTGACATGAATTAATTTCGCTCTACAAGAAGTAGACAAGACGAAGATTAATCTCACAAGAGCACGGCCTTGTCAACCTTCTGGATATTTAATTTGTAGCATTTTAAATTAATGTGCGTGAACTCATAAAATTTATTATATTTGACGTAGTTTTGTCCAAGCCTTGAAGAATAGCAACTATAATGATAATGTAGGTTCACGAGAAGGACTCATTTCATATCAAGGCGCAATCAAAATGGGAATAAATAGTCTGCAGTGCATTCACACTCGGATGCTGCCACGTTCCTCCAGTGCGCATAACATCCTTTTCGAATAAATATAATGTCTACGTATTCGTATCTTGTTATCTTGCGAGTCCACCCATTTCAAATGTACGTTTATAAGGTAGCAATCAAGTTTGTGTTTTGAATCTGTAAGAAAAGCGATGAGTATGCAGGTCGATATGCATGCACTCACGCTGATATTCATAATAATTTTATTTTTAATCCTACTATCCGGTTTCATCCCAGTTCCTTTAACACTGCGAATTTAGGGTGGCAGGCGGAGTAATGAGAGTAGCTAATAAAAGTGCCGGCTGCGAAAAAATGCATCATTAAATGTTGATATGCGTGTTAGACGAGGAGGAGGATGTTTCTGGACAACCAACTTGTTTTCATTCCCATGAAGCCAGCAGACCACGCTGCTGAGTAATATAGTCGACTTCTTCTACCTGTACGGTTGGCTGCAAAGAATTTATTTGCACGAACATTTGCAGTGGAATAAAATGCTCTTGAACTTGTGTCAATTACTGTAGAGGGATGCCTGGATGCCCAGTCATGTGCATGTAATTTCGCTTTTAAGACTTCTTTAATTTGCAGAGCAATGTGTCAAGATTCCCATCCTTGGTTGAGATAAATAAATGAGTACCTCACCTCATAAGCTACGCAGTGTAAAGTGTAATTCTCACACAACGAATGACGATAGAGAGAAGCTGCTGCCGCATTATTCTCAGGGATTATTCACGAGGATTCTTATGCAATAATGAAGATTTATTTGAAAACCAAAGAGCCTGATGATATGATGGACGGATTAAGAATCTCTACTTCATTAGCTCCGAAAATTTTTAGGAAACTCCCGTCATTACTCGTCTTGTGTTTGTTGATTGTTACGCCTTCTGGGCTCCCGCAGAGAGTAGATGAGCTACACTGATTAATTACTTTCGGACGTGCTTTGATAACTCAAGCGTTCAGAGATCTTCAACTTCTACGATGAGCACATTCAAATAGAATTGGCAGGTTGCAAAAATATTATTCGCCGAAATGTACTTTCTTTGTGCTGCCTAACAAAAGTCAAGATCTTAGGTTACATTATTTTGCCCTTTAAGAAGGCTTTGTTTGATAATTCAAAAGTCAACATGCTACCTCGTTAACTTCGAATCGTTTGTTTGTATGTAGTGAACCATGAACTTGTTTAATATGAAGTTGTGTAACCGTCTGGTAGTATGGGATCTTTAGTTAAAGTAAAACTATGTTCTTTCAAACTGCTGATGCTTTGCTATCGATCATTCATCATTATGTGGGTGAGTGGAAATGTCAAGTGAGCTTTTCCAATTTGAAGGATGAAAGAAAATAGATTTCCATTATTATAGGGATTGACCAGTTCTAAATTGTTTTCTGATGACCGTGATGACACTTCTCCTTCACCGCCTACTATGTACTGCAAGAGAGCTGCAACACAAACTACTATTGCTTCTATAAAATCAAGCTGACATGGTCGACAAAGTCCATTTGTGAATTGATCTAGTACACTCGGGGTGACTGGAGAGAGAAAAGTGGGTCTATTATAGATCTTGACTTTTTGTAAGTGGGGACGGGGAGTACTGCTACGGTCAGTTTGCAGTAGTTTGCACTGTGACTGGGAGTTTATATAAGCTCTCAGCGAATTGTTCTTTTTCGATTACAGTAAGGGATTAATTAACTCGAGCGTAGGGGGAATAAGAATCAAAGTACGATTCAGGAAAATCCCTTATAGTTTCCGTTCAGGGTTTTTTTCAATTAAGATTCTATCAACAGATTTTTTACAACTAAAATTGGCCTTTATTTCCCTGGAGTAGTTTAACCTTATTATAGAAATGAGTTAGAAATTATATTTGTGGAATCTCTATTTGACCGTCAGAATATGCGAAAGCTATTTTTCATTGAATATACATGGAATCGATTCCTAGAAACTGAGAAATGGCAACGTACTTTATCCAATTATAATTATAACGCAACGGTACAAATAGGTTGGATGCTCTATATAAGTTCCATCATGCATGCAATAAACCTGATGCCCTCATCTTCATTCCATTGAATCAAAGCAATGCTCGCATCAAATTGATGAATATTCTGATGTATTCTTGGGAGCCTGGTAATGGCCTATTTCTACTGATCTGACATACAAAAGTTTTCATTGCTTCTCTTGGAATTGAAAAAATGAAAGGAAAAGTGTCATTGGGATTTTTTGTATTTTTGGTCCATGGGCTTATCCAACGAAAGGCAACAAAATTATTGGCTAGCAGTGTAAGTGTACTCAAGTGCATTAATTAAGAATGACAAGTGTTAATTCGCATCAGCGGATCAGCTTGGGCTGGGGCGAAATCGAAGCATCTCTCGATATTCATGGAAGTAAAAGTAACAAAAACACTTTACGTAAATCAAAAAAATTTAAACAAGCAATATACGAACAATACAATTAATGATACAAATTGTCTAAAATACAAACTGACAATTTGTGAAAGCCAATCGTAGCGTAAAATATTATTTTCCGGCATTCTGCTAGGGACCGAAAAATTTCTGCTATAAATATCCAAACACCATGAATTTCTCCAATTGAAATCTGCTTTTATTACGCCTACTGTATCTAATGTATCATAACTTATTCAGCATAATATTATTTTATGGTGCCTCCACACTATTGATGCAACCTGTATCCGTCATTGGTGATTATCACATATAATAATGTCCGTGTCAAACTATCGCCATATTCATTACAAAACCCACTCATTCATGAGTCCATGACTTTATTTCCAAGTATCGTATTACACCTCATTAATTGATCAACGTATAGTAATCATTACTCGCTATTATTAGAAAAATGACTTGGATTCTACCTCGTTTCTTCGTATGCCAGGACATGCCAAACATTTCGAAATATTTTCCTACACAATTTTTTGGCGAGTTGAGTTTTGGAAATATAATGTTTTTATTCCGATAAAGTTTTATTTACAAATATAATACACGTATTCAAATGTCACAATATGGAGTACCATCGAATTTTGTATTTTATTTATATTTTTATGTAGAATAGACATCTTCTTGTATTATACACTTACACACAGACAACAGATACCAATCCTAATCTAACAATCATTTTAATAACTACAAAAAATCTCTTGTTTAAGTAGTAAATAAAATAATTTATAATTTATAAAATATTGTGCAACATACCACAGTCATCCATGAAGCAGTAAGTACTACTGCCATGAATTCATTATTTATCTTGGTAAATTATTGGAATGATTAAAAATAACCAGTACGAGTGAATGAAGTTAATTTCATTTCATTACAACAGCCTTAATCTTCCTTTTTCTGGAACGAGTTTCTCAAGCGATTTAATACTATTGTAAGTTGTAACTTTTAACAATATCTGTTCGAACCTCATACAAAGTTGAGTTAGTTTGTTAGTTATCAAGGGTTGGTTTAGTGGAATATCACGTCATGTACCTCTTGTAAATGGACGATGATGGCTTGTTAAACATCACTGGAAAGCTAGGTAGTTAGTGGTTAGATAAGTCTCGTTGAGATCGGGACCAATGTGTTGAATATTCTACATTGTAATTAATACTGTAAATAATGACTTAATACTTGAAATACAGGTACCTTCCGTACATCATCCTACACGAGTACGACATCCTTCTTAAATTCCGCATGCACTGAACATCCCCGAACGAGTAAATAATGAAAAAATCTCCATCTACTTACAAGTTTTCCTTTAATCGCTAAAACTTTCTGGGAGACAACAGACACACAGTATTAGATACTTTTCACAACGAAGGTTCTAAACATATTCTAAAAAATCGCAATTTAAAGTAAATAATGAGCAGCTTTCCTCAGAACTTGAGTTTAAAGCTGGCAAAGGGAGCTCTACACATTTATTTTCAACGGTTAACACCCACTTACACGATAAAATATGCAAACGGTAAAGCTCATTCTGTGAACTTACACGAGAGTCTCGTGTGTTGCTTCCTTAACTGTTGTTTATCTAGAACAGTGTTCACAGACCATTAGGCAGAGGACTAGATTTTCTGGACAAAATGTCAATTTATCATGAGACTCGGAGCACGTTTCGTCCTCCTTTGCATTCAGTAGCGTTGTTAACGCTTCCAAGCACATGGTTATAGTCCCACACTCTCTCACCAAGGACATACTTAGCATTTTGCATACAGAAACTCAATCATTTTATGTTGTTACTTTTACTCTTTCACTTTCACCAACAACTCGCTCAAAGGTTTGTCCCGAAACGCATTTCTGAGGCAGTTTACTCAAATTGAAGAACTTGGTCGGTACACCAAATGTCTTTACATGGTGATAAATTGAGTTGGAATTCCTTTCAGTTTTCTCCTACAGTTCTAATATTCCTACGCACACTTTCGTATTTATTGTCTCTTCAACTTCAGAGAGTTTTCTACGTATTTGTCTAACGGATACACAATTGATTTCTTCACTCTAACAAGTAAGTAAAATAGCTTGTGTAAGCAAACAACATGCACCTTGCATCGATGACGATGAACTTGACCTTCTATCTAGTGTTTCTAGTTCTAGTTTCTCCAAAAATGTTACAGAGTGGTTGGTTAATGGTTAAACTGCAATATTAATTCAGTACTTATTGTACATTCAAGAACAAATTCATAGAAAGAACATTAATGTTAGCATGACTGCGGAAAATCTAGATTTCTAGTGTGTAATGGGCCTGCAACCCGTACAGCAACGATTATAATATGTAATGCAGATGTGTTTAAATATATCTTTGGAAGAGGCAGCCGTTGTACAGATGTATTTTGTGTCCTTCCCTTTACCCATTCTACACACCACACACCCTAAACACAAAAGGGGAAAGTGAAGCCACAGCGACTCGACTGTGAATAGTGTTCGCTGTTTACTGCTTTGGAGAAACTCTAGAGTCTCGAGGTTTGTGTTGTAGGTTGTGGGAAATGTTACTTGTAAATCTGGAACTTGGCATTTTATGAGCTCACGAGACATCGGGGAAAGCACAAACACCTTAAAGTAGGTAGGTGGTAGGGATATGGTCAAGTAGCCTACGACATTTCCACTCTAAAAGATCGTTTCTTACTTCGAGAGCTATTAAACCTTTCCTTTTGAAATACCTGCTGCCTGAGCCTGTCTAAAGTGGAATCTGTGGTTAGTAGTCGC
>JAQGAD010002303.1:0-14115 GCA_034696625.1 Isotomurus palustris
CACACACAGAGAGAGAGAGAGATGAGATCATCTCCGTAAATAAGTCTTTTTAGAGCTGCTCTTCTTTTTCAAACTTGTCTGACTCTCTGAGAGTATCTCCTTGTAAATCTAAACTCCTAAAAGAGTAAGAAAAAATATGCAAAATCTTTCTCAATGATTGATTATTATTGTTTTCACTCCTCTCTTTAACTCACACACATTTGACTTACACACACTCACACACACACACAGTTAAGTCAACCAAAAGCGACCTGCCTGCCTAAAGCCTAAAGGTATCAAAACCAACACTGCCAGCTAGCCAGCTTGTTCCTACGATGATGCTCATTCACATTCGAACATCTTTTTCCACGAATTCTCTTTTTTAATATACTCCAAGTCCAAGTCCAAGTCTACTTGTTGTAAGAGTTGCATTATTATTGTGATTATCAGTCTTACGCCTGCACCACCAGACAATATAAACCCACTTGCAATAAATGCTAACATTTTTAATCTCACCTCGCTGCAGTACACATTCACATGATAGTAAATAGTTAAATAGTCCACCATACACGGAGATAAGCATCTTCATCACCAAATCATATTTATTTACATCTAACTACTTGTTAATGTGTACAGACTAACACTTTCAGGCAGGTCGGATTAGTCCGTCCAACTTCAACATTCGTTGAACTCGAGACTTACTACTATGCTAATTAAGTGTGTGTGTGTGTGTGATATGCACAGGTGGATGAGTTGCCGAATCTTCAATGAACTCCACTTAACATACACACATATATAATTTAATCCTAAAGATTTATATTCTCCCTGTGTGTGTGTGTGCCAATTAGGGAAATAAATTTGCCCAAATTAGACCAGAAACCTTTCATGATGATGAGACGACATTTCAAATGTCATTTTTGACTTTTTAATCCTTTCAAAACGCAATTGCAGTTTGCATTTCAAGCTTCAAAACTTTAAAACTTCAAATCTTCGAATCCTACGCTAAGGCTTTATTTTATGTGAATGACCAAGTTAAAAAGAAAAAAAAACACTAATCCCAAAGACGTCCTGATGAAATGATTAATATCGACGATGTATGAAAAGTAATTTTTGGTTCTTCTCCGTCGAAACTCTGTGAAATCATGAATGATGATGATAATGACGATTGACGATAGTTAGTCGATGGCAGAAGAACAACGAACAACACAACAACTTTCAAAGCTGTGCACCAATATATAAAAGTCAGATAATCAATATGCAATCTCTTGCTGGAGAAGCAGTCAATTAATTTGATTCATTTACTGTGCAACCCCAAAGCAATTAACCCATCTCTAATAAAAATCTCCAATCTCAAAATAGTCATTCATAAGAAGGCATGAAAATAGATATGACACTTGACACTCTCTCTCCGTCCAATCACATTTACTTCCAAAGTAGTTACAATACTTCCCAGGTTCCTGTCATTTCCCAATTCCCAGCTAGAATTATTTTAACTGTAATTAATTTGAGGCGGATTTACCTTCTGCAGGTTCCTCATAAAATTGAAATACACTCTTCGTAATTTTTCAATTTTTATCCGAAATTATTAATAACCAAAATGGACTAACCTGAAAAATCTTCATTTTGAGGTAGTTTCTTCCTGTTGTTTCGATTTGGTTGTAATAAAAAATGATATGGTAAGTGTAGATTTGTTGATTAGCAATCTCATAAGATTTTAACTCGAAACAATTACAACATTTCTACATGAAACTGTTCCTTCGCTTGTCTAATTAAAACCAAGTTACTCCAGAATAAATGTAATGACAAGGACTGCGCATAATTAATTTGATATTAATGACAGTCTCATATTTCCCATTAGCATTTATGCACACACACAAAGTTTGTCGTGTCTGAGAGATGAAGATCGCGATCGCACACTTGTCCACAGATGATTTATCCCATCTTATTTAGTGTCTTCTTCATAATATTCACTTAATGATCTTCAGACTTGGACTTGGAGGCACCCGAAGAACTGGGTTAAAGATAAATGTGAAGTGGGAGGAGGGAATGGAGGGATCAAGTTAATGATTAATTAGTCTGGCTTGACGAAGATTCCTCTTCTCTCGGATCTCTCGGAGTATCTTCTCTCTCTTCTTATTCGCCTTGCGTCCTACTGGAGGTGCAATTGAAAGCTGAAGTACGAGTACATCAAACAGTGCAACTTTGTATAACAACGACGTGTCTGTAACAGCAGCAGCAGCAGAGAGACGATGATGAAGATGAGGATGAATGGAGAGAGATGATCAGAGAGAGAGAGACAGACAGACGGAAAAAGAAACTTGTTGGATGATGGCGAGTGAGTTTGATGCGGTCTGTATGGGATTCACGAAGAAACTGATCATCAACTCTCGATCTTCTCTCTAATGTCCCATCATCTCTCTCTATTCTAATATCTTCTTCACTCAGCCACAATCCACACACACAAACCCAAAAGTGTGAGGTGAAAATTTCATCTTCTTAGCTCATCCCTTTTTACAACTTACAACTAACTTGTTTGTTGGTCATTCGCAAAGGTGCTTCTCTCAAGGTGTAAGTAGAAAAGTCTTTCTCTCATTTAATCCTTAATTAATAATATAGCTTAATAGGTTCCTACCTAAGTCAATTAGTCCTGGATTGATCTGTTACACGTAGAATTTTACAGCGTAAAAAATGCCATATTCTGTCGCAAGTTACCCTTAAAAAGCAGTTTTGGTTCATCACAGTGTTACATAAGAGTTTGATAATAAATAGAGTTCCATGCTGAGTAAATGAACTTAAGCATTCAGTAATCCATAACACTATTTTACCTCCGATTGAATGTCACAACGAAAGCATCCTTAACGAACTCACAATGTAGAAATGCATTCATTCACTCCTTATGTGTAACCTCTTGTCCTTGTCATCCATTCTCTCCATCAAGTTCACAAAAATGCAATTCAGAATTAGAGACGCACTGAGTATGACTGCTGGAGAAATGAATATAAAGTATAAAGTATAAAGGTCTGCGAGTTTCCCCTTTGGAAAGGATAGTTTCTCATACAATAAATAATTTAATGAAGATGACGTGAAGTAGATATTTATGAAGAATGAAGGATGAATTTCATCTCTACCTAAATTCCTAATAAGCAATAAGCAGCAGCTTCATCTGCAGATACTCTCAGCAGACAATTCGGAAGACAATCCCACTCATCTCCCTCAAGTGGATCCACATGTATTCATCACACGCAATCCTTCCTCACTCAAATGGGGTTCGAATTTTCGAATCAATACCAATAATAATTCATGGATGACTGCGTATCAAGAAGATTACGAGAGATACTTATATTTCATCAACGGGACTCATCCTGATATGATATGATTAGAAAAGAGTTCACAACAATTCAACTAAAATAAATATACACGTAAGGATATGAAGGAAGATTCCGAAATTTTTTCTTAAAATAAAGAGGACAATCCCCTTTTGTTCTGATTCAACGTGAGTTTATGCATTCGCAACGGAACCTCCGCACGGATATTAACACACAAGGAAACTGTGAAGATAATCAAAATTTTTATTGGAAATTTTTACGAGTCCCCTTCTCTTCAGTATGTTATAATTTGAGTAGATACAGTAAAATGCCTAAAACAGAAAAAGCACCGTTTAATATTTGATTCGGATGTTAGATCCATTTCTGTTCTATTGTTAATTTATTATTTGTGAGGTAACTTGCACAGTCTATCGTATTGCTAGGGATGTTCAAAGAAGTCACTGCAATTGTAGAAACTTCTGGTGTAGCGAAAAGTAAACCCTTAAGTTAAAAATCCTCACTGGGATTCAATTTAAGTTGAAAGCGTTTTACAGGAAGATCTTCACCTGCAATTATATTAGATACATGGAGAGATATGCCTATTTGCATTTTAAAGAACCTTAAAAAACGACAAAGCATAAAGATTCTTGAAGCGTTCTGAAAAATACACATTTTTACTTTTATTATGCGTAATCAAGTGACACTTTCGAAATGTTCATTTTCTGGGCATTCTGACTGAAAGCACTTGGATGGGAGTCCCGAAATCCCGAAGCTGAGGCAAAGATCACGAAATCTATTGTGTCACGGATACTCAAGGGTGCACTCGAGTAGGTTCATGTGCACTTCAATTCCAACCAAATAGGCTGATTCCATTTCCAACTTTCATTTAATTTGGGATCCACTTGGAGATTTCAGGAGAGACTGAGAAACTCTGAATATTACAACTCCAATATTCACCTGAAATATTCACACATAAGCCTCCATTGTAAAACACCCAAATCCCACATAAAGAAATGTCTCTATGTTCTACGTGGAAATCTGAAATTCTGCTTGAGATTTCACCCATACAAAACACCAAACTGCAGACTACAAACTACAAAGTAGCATAAACTAAACTGGAGGAATGAATTCCTAGAAATCTAATCCTAAAACCCATCAACACATGCAGTCATCAGCAGAATTGGTCTTTGATCACCTCTTCTTTTGTAACCATCGTCTGTAAGTAGCCATCGTTCTTCAGATGTGAGAGTCTCTGTGGGTGACACTCGTACAAAGTCTCCTTCTACACGTCAAAACTTCCAACTAATCTTCTTACTGAAGAAATCTACGACAAAATGTGACTAACACCCGTCACACCCGGTTTAAATTATTACATTCCTGTCTTGAGATGATTCTTCAACCTTCCACAGTCCACACACACCTATGCACATTTCCACATCACCTTTTGGCACACATAAAACATTCCCTGTAACTTTCTTATTAATAACATTTCCAATTTATTCACTCGTGAAATACATCATTTCATTTCTACATAACTAATTATCATGCAAAAGCATTGCGATTCCTTTTCACTGCTGCACGTCAAATTCAGCCTCGCCTTTCTCTTCCTGCTTTTCAATCAATTTCAAACGGAGACTGAATAATTTAGTCAACTCATTCATTCGTTTCCCAATTTAATTCACTCGAAACCCCATTCACAACAATATCTTGAGTCTCAAGGGACTCAAATAAAGGGGAAAAGCGTTTAAGGGATTTATTTTACACCTCAGCACATTCAACATTCAACAAAGTTGCAATGATGTGATTAGCTCCGGTTCTTTTTCGTTCCTCTTGTGTTCTACATTTATTTCCACAATTCTACATATCTCCTATGCGTATAAGCTTGGTTCCTTACTGAATCATTTCTACATACTTCTCCCTACTTGTTCCACACACAATTCAAGTCTGTTTGTTCCGTTTCTTGTGTTATTCCCTCCTTTCACACTGTTAATCTCCTTAATTCCTTTCAATTTACTCTCTTTTTCTTCTCTCGCCTTTCACTACAAAATAAAACCACATAGACTACTTGGCAAGCTTACTTACTCACTGCCACCCAAGAAGGGATTTACTAGAATTAAGAGAATTCCATCCATTCAATTCGAATCTCGCATTTGTGTTTTCGATTTTCTGTGCCTTTCTATCCTTCCTAATAACATCAAACCTTCCTTCCTTCTCTCTCTCATGTCTTCCTCATCCTTTCCTTCTCTCCGTTCTTGTCGTTGTGTCCCTGTTGCTTTTATATTCATTCACGAGTTTAAGAAAACCTCAAATTCTTCAGTAAATCCAAAAATCCAAATCCAACACAGTTCACCCTTAAATCCACACACACTATTAACTTAATCCCCTTTTATTCACCTTCCTCGAAAAAACACTTATTTCATTTTGCTACGCTCTGTCGGTCTCTCTCAGAAAGGAACTTGGAAACTTTCAACTTCATTCATCCCTCAGCATTTCTTACCTCCTCAAACTTCTCTGAAGGCTAATTGAGCTTTCATGGATCTTTAAACAAAACTACACACCCGTCACAATCTGAGTCAGTTGACACAGTGTGACTTACATAAGCAATTATAACTTAACTACATTAAGTAACGTTCTTATCTTATCTATCATCATTTTCTTTCGCTCACATGCAAAATTCGCTACTAAAACTGATAGACGTCAAGCTGTCTATCTCTCTGTACTTCTGTGCTCATCATTTCATTCAGTTCCCCATTAATAACCAACCATTAGCCTGCGAGTTACAAACAATTATTCATCATCCATCGATGTTCTTCCTTCATTACAAATTGCCTATTGCATATTATCCATCCATATATTATTATAAAATAAAACTAGTAGTAGTAGTCACTTTACTCTCCACCTCGAAGTGTTATCAGCCTCTCTCTCTTTTAATAGTTGCAACTTACACGGAATAAATCCACCCGTAGGCATATTTAACATTTATTCCTAGTACATTTCGTGATTGATCCCATTCAAAATTATTCTAGACACCACCACCAAAGGCTTTTTAATTCTTCCTCTAAACTTCCACTACAACTTTACTTAATCCCTTCTGACTGTTCCTTTTGATTATTCTAATTTTTCAAGTTCATAAGTCTTTGGTTTAAGTCTCATCATATTATTCCTTGTGTAATATTTCTAGCAAGCAATTCATTTAATTTCTTATCTAAACTGCCCATATTGATATTACATATACTTCCATTTGTGTGTAGCCAGCAGTCAGCAGAGCTCTCTGAACACAAGCATCCAGCCTCAAGAGTCAATCATTTGATATTAAACTTCTTTTGATGGAAAAAACCTTATCCTCCAAGAAGAATTTACGAGTTCTTACTTTTATGTGTGCCTGCCTCACATAAAATACGAGTGATGAGGTTAAGACTTCGAACACACTGGAGGAGAGAGAGAGAGAGATATGTAAATCACCTTAATCGTTGCGTAATAATGATGTTGTGTGTTGTGTATTAAAAGACATGAGTCACATTTTATCGATGATGTTAACTTTTATGCATTAAAAAGTCCTCTTGGCTCTTATGTGCTGTGTTGCTCCCTATTATTCTGGGAGGCAACTCTTAACTCTTAACTCTTATTAAAAGGCAAGGAAAGTCTGGCTGCGAACTAATATGTAAGTCAAATGGCTTAATTGCCATCTCTCTGGTCAATCCCTGAATATTGAAACATAAGAGAGTGCGAAAAAAATGGTTCAGTCAGAGTGAATGATGTCATTGTGGAAGAATGAGTTATGCTGATGATCAATATAAACTTCTCTTGACTGGACGACCAACCTCAAAGAATAATAATGCGATTCCTCGATCTTCTGACTTCTCATTTGTTTTTGCTCTATAAAATAAAATTCAATCTCTCGTTCTCATCAGGTGATTTCGTTCGTTAGAATGACACAATTTAATAATTTAATTTAGTTTTATTAAACAGCCATTAACTTAAGCTGTATTGCAACTTATTGTAGGTGAAGTTCTTTGATCTGCACATTCACTCGATAGTATTAGGAGATGATGATTGGACTTACTGTCCATCTGCATAATGGCATCGGAAACGGTAAGAAATATGCTAACGTGTGTGAACAAAGATTTAGTGAGCTCACCATGAAAAGTTTCACGAATGTGAGACCATTATATGAAGAAGATGTATACTTGCAGCAGGTGACTAGTAGGATTCTAAAGAACTCTAAAGTAGAAGCACAAGAGTATAGATAGTAGATAGGCTGTATAGGTCAGCTTTAGGTGTATTCTACCGTTATGTGTGCGAAGGGTCCAGGTCCAGCTACTGAGCAGTACATATCTTGTGCGTTGTGTAGAAGATCAGCTCTACTCTTATTTCTAAAATAACCTTGCGTTAAACAAGTAGCTATCACTAGCTGATTTGATTACAATTTCCATAAGCTGGTGCTATCATGTCAAGGAACTCATCACTTCCGGAAGTTGACAACGATACGTCTCGTCCAGTATCTGTGGTCTCACATCCTCCAGAAGAACAATTGAACAGCATATCCAATCCAGGTCAGCGTTCTTCATATTCCTGACTTCATAGATTAACTCGATAAATTTTTTTAAGACTTCACTATTTATTATTTTGTCTCTAGCTAGTTAAATATATAAATTACCTGGCCTGAAAATTGCAATCACTCGATCATTTAGGTTGTATAAAATACAACCAGTTTAAGTTACAATAGATATAGTTACGTTAAAGTATAAAGGATAAACATTATTATATGTTTAATTTCAGGATATGCTCAGGATCCAAATTCCGTCGACAACACATTTAAATTACTCGATGATGTCATAACTGCAGCTACTAATACATTAAACAAAGTTTCGGAACTTCGTTCGAAAGCCAACTTGAGAACGGATACTTATGGAATTAAAATCCAAAAACTGAACATCCTAAGCAGTAAAATCATCTCAGATGTTTCCAAACTTCGAATTGATGAAGCAAAAGTACGAACAGTTCCACACCCACCTAGACGAAGGAACTCGTACAGTGGAACGAGTGGAGGAAGTCATAACCAACATTATTTTCAGGTGAGATGTGAAAAATTAAATCATGCAACTAAACCTAATAACTAACTTAATGAATTTTTGCTTAATTACAGTATGATTATGATGCACAACACGGATTGTAGAGTAGCACGTGTATTAGTAAAGACTAAAGTATTTTGTAATGTCTTACATTGTTACAGTTTTTAATAATTGATCCATAATTTTGCAGAAAAGCCAATAAAACTCATTTTATATTGTTGATATGTTTGCATTTTAGTATTTTTGGCCAAATAGGAAAAACAGTGAATAGGAGATAATATTTTCGAAAGTGACATGAGATGGAATGGATGAGTTTGTAAGCTGAATAGGTGAGACACTCCTTCCTTACACAAGAAAGACGACTCCTCAATCTGCTACTTCTTGTTCCATTTGAATCCGCAACTTTTGCACATTCACCAATTCCTAACTTAAGAGACTTCCGCTTACATTTACCAGCAGCAACTTGTGTGTGATCTCATCCCTCATTCTATCGTTGATTGATTTAGATCTTTTAATGATACGACTGGACAAGTGAAATAAAAGAAAGTTGATTCTGGTTTCGATCAACAGTTCAATAAAATTTTGACTGCCTCTCTCGTAATGCCGACGTAATGCATACATATAAATATCTAAAAATCTGCAAGCCTCTCGTTCTCATCGGGTGATTTCGTTACAATGACACAATAATAGTTTTTGGGAGCCGACAGTGGCAGTTTTATTAAACAAAACAGCCATTAACTTCACACAGTCAACAATTCAACTTAACCTCGTATATATTAACTTGCAATTTAATGAATACTAGAAGAACCTTCTAAGAAGGAAATCAGGAGGAAAACTTCATTGCAACTTATTGTTGGCGAATTTCTTTGACCTG
This sequence comes from Isotomurus palustris, assembly GCA_034696625.1. Classification (NCBI taxonomy): domain Eukaryota; kingdom Metazoa; phylum Arthropoda; class Collembola; order Entomobryomorpha; family Isotomidae; genus Isotomurus; species Isotomurus palustris. The sequence goes on from JAQGAD010002303.1 coordinate 9,231, forward strand.
TACATTGGATAGTATTTGGAAATGATGATCGATCGGACATTGGGGTCCATCTGCATAATTGCTTCGGAAAGACAGGGGGACCCTTGCATGAAGACTCATACTTGCACTAGGGTACTCTTAAAGAGCAATAAGAGTATATTAAGGATGTATGGGTCAGCTTAGGGTGTATTTTACCGTTATGTGTGTGAAGTGTCCAGCCATTGAGCCATACATATATCTTGTGCGTTGTGTAGAAGATCAGCTCTGCTCTTATTTCTGAAAAACTTCGTGGTAAACAAATAACTATCACTAACTCATTTGATTACAATTTCCATAAGCTTGTGCTATCATGTCAAGAAACTCATCACTTCAAGAAGTTGACAACGATGCGTCTCGTCCAGTATCTGTGGTCTCACAGCCTCCAGAAGAACAGTTAAGAAACATATTCAATCCAGGTCAGTGTTGCTAATCATCCTGGCAGTTTAACTTTAAATTTCGTTGAGACTGAGACTTCTCTTTCTTTAAATTTGTCACTTTAAGTTGAATATAAAAGTACCTGGGCTTAAAAATGTCAATCAATCTATCTGGTATTATAGCATAAAATAAAACCAGTTTAAGTTAAGTTAGTAAAATTTAAGTGAAACTATATACATTATTGTTTAATTTCAGGATGTCCTCAAGCGCAAGCTCTTTTTCCCGTCGACAATACCTTATTTGGCTTATTAGATGATATAGCGGATGCAACCTGTGTCATACTCAACAAAACTACACAATTGTCGCGTTACAACAGTTCCAACCAAGGCTTACGTTCGGATCCTTCTGGCATCAAAGTCCAAAAACTTCGGGACCTGAACACTAAATTAATTTCAGAAGTTTCTAAACTTCGCAGTGATGAAACAAAAGCACGGTTACCCCGTCCACCTCCAAGAAGGAATTCTGACAGTCAAGTGAATGTAGGAGGTAATAACCAACAAAATTTTCAGGTGAGAGACAATTACAAAATGAGAGAAATTAAGTCATGCAACTGATAACTAATTTATTGATTTGTACTTGATTACAGTATGATTATGACCAACAGCATAGATTTTAAAAGTGACCAGTTTGTCGGAAAAGAATCCCAACAATCCCAAGTGTTTTGAAACCTATTGTATAATAATTAATGATGATGAATTTCGCATAAAATTAAATAAAACTCGTTTTATATTGTTAGATGTTTGTATTTTAGTATTTCATGGCCAAACAGCAGGACAAATGAATAAGAGACAAAATTTTCAACGTCCGGCTAGGTTAACATTTACAGTTTTGCAGTCCAATTTTGCAAAGCATCTGAATCTCCAAATTCTTAACATCCATCCGAATAAAAACCCCTTTTTCGCACTAAATTACCAACCAGTATGATTGTTTAGCGTAGCTGGTAGTCCGATAAAAAATGAAATAAAATGAACCCTTTGACGATACGCTTCATTTAGGAAAGTGACAGGATAAGTTTGAAGAGATGGGATGGATGAGTTTGAATGCTGAATAGGTGAGACACTCCTTCCTTACACAAGGAAGAAGAAAGAAATCTGCTTTTTTACTTATTGTTCCATTCGACTCCGCAACTTTTGCACATTCACCAATGCCTGTGTTCTAACACATACGAAACTTCAGCTTACATTTACTTACCAGCAGCAACTTGTGTGATCTCATCCCTCATTCTTTCGTTGATTGATTTAGATCTTTTAATGATACGACTGGGCAAGTGAAATAAAAGAAAGTTGATTGTGGTTGCGATCAACAATTCAATAAAATTTTGACTGCCTCTCTCGTAATGCCTACGTAATGCATACATATAAATATATAAAAATCTAACATACGAATAAGCTAAATTGAGATATTAGCTCATGCACACGTCTGCAAAGATGTAAAATGTAAAAGTGACCAAGAAGAATATTGCTGCTGCTGACCAATCTCAAACAAATCTCCGTGTTCCTCTAGTTTCATCATCGTTGGAATGAAAGAGGCGTGAATTCCAAGAATAAGATTTATTGATCTAACGCACGATATCTACTTCTTACGACTTCACTTACGTCCCTTGTGAATCTCTAATGACGATGAATTTCATTGGTTTCAATACAATTAAAATAAATATTCAGGCTACAATAAAATAAATAAGTAGAGTCTCTCGTTTTCCTCCACGAGAGAGTCTCAAGAATAACATTATTTTATGTAAATATCTTTCCCCTTCCTTTTTACGAGATTCCATAAAATTGAACTGAAAATCTCAGAAACTTTGCAAAAGAAAAATATGTTTCTTCCACCTCGAATTTCTTTATCTAATTTTTTCACAAATGCCTGCGGAATATTCGTACTGCTGGCCGCTGTCTCAGGAGATGTTGTGGAACGTGACTCTGAAGATCCTTACGAGTGAGCTTAATTGATTTCAAAATCAACCTTTCTGTTATTAATTATTGTAATTAAATTCTTGCTTAAAATAACACGTTAGAGTGCCATACTTCAAATTGAAACTGAGGGATGGCAATAAATACATCTTCAATCCAGAGCTGAAGTATCCTCCTTATCTTCGCTGCATGATCCCAACTCCTGTTTACAGGAAAGACAGTAAATCTTTGAAAAATTACAAACGACAGAACAAGTACACGAGATGGAGAACATATTGGTAAAAAATCGTCCATCATCCTCACTTCCTAAAGAAACTTCCACTGGGAATCTGTAAAAAGTACTTATAACTTATAATTTCTTCTCAGGTCTCCCATATGGAGTAGAATCTACTTCGAAGACGAAGACATAACTGTAACTTGGGAATATGACAGAGACTACAGACACCCAAGCACTCCAACCTACATCACTTACCTTACACCAATCATTGTCACGATGGTCTGGATCACTTTTATTGTCACAATAAACCTCGTAATTTACCCGGCCATAGGATTCCTTCTCTTCAGAGCCTTTCGCTTCTTGTGGAAACTACTTTCACACAACAATATCAAAAGAGTTCTTCGGTGGATTGTCATAAAGGTCCAGTGCTTCAGTTTTTATTCGCATTACCCCAGTAGAGTTTATAAAAACCGAATAAAACCCGATTCCCGAACCCAACAGAACGCAAGATCACGGAGGAACGCTGTGCTTAGGGTTTACGAAGACGCTGGAAAGCACCCGCCATTCTCAAGGTATCACCTGCCCAAAGCACTTCGAATGGACGAGAAGGACATCGTGCCTAAAGAAATGGACGAGACTGACGAAGAATTCTGGTCAGAAGATGACGACGGAGGAATAACAGCCAACAAGAAATCTGGTCATGGAAAAGTTGCTCCGGATTTGACTCCAGAGTATCCAACAACCAACGAAGTCATTCCTCCAATTTCCGACGAGGTTTTCGAGTATTTCGTCAACATGAGGAAACACGGAATGTTTGCTATTTGGACTACAGGCTACTCCGATCTCAACCTCGCAGAAATCAGCAGAGAACACGCGTCTCTTTATCAACAACGAGAATGAAACTTGTCTCCTCTATTTCAAAAAAATTGAGTTTTCTCTCTATCATTTTATTTTTGTGTGTACTTTCACTCTTACAAATTGTAGTCAAAATAATTATATTGTAGTTTGGCTTGTCTTAATTTGCCTCTTTTATAAAGTACACTTTTACACTTAACTCTATACACACACGGCTGTATTTTATTTTTATAGTTAATTCAAGACTCAAAATCACTCATAACAAAAGTACAAAAGTACATTATTATTATTATTATTATTTACTTAAGTATACTCTGCTCTCCTATGATTGTATAACAAATTCACATGATAAGATTTAAGTACTTCGCTTTTTCTGCAACAAGTGCTCAAATGTTGTCTAATTTATCTTTTTAAACGAAGAAATTGGCTAGGCCTGTGTTTCACGTGTTGGCATTTTATTACTTCTACTTTAATTACTAAGATTTTTAAACTCAGTTGCTCTTCAAAATTTAAAATAAAACTGCTGAGGCAAAACTTACCTACAGATCTGCCTTAAACACATTTATTTTAAGGGCGAACAGTATACAAAGTGGCTTTGTGGCTTCCGCTTAACTACGGCAAGTGTGTCTCATTTTGTAACCTACATTACAGCTTTACATAAATCTCTCTCTTATAATTTTAACTCCACAGATATTTACAGTTGTAACGACATTCGCTATAAAATTATCGTGTCATGCACAATAATAATCTCCTCCATTTCTTCTATAAAATACTTATAACTCTACCGTCTCGTCTAAAGAAAGATAGCACTATAGTTGTGACCTTCTCATCTTCCATCACAGATGTAACAAAACCCTCTCATCTTCTTCTTCACTTCCTTTTAATGAACCAATCCTTTTAGTATTTTAAAGAAGCTCCCCTCAATTTCCTACTTATATCTACAATCTAATGTACCTTCGTAAATGACACCTAATTTTTTGTTTTTCTGTCTTCATAATTAATTATTACATATCTCAAGAGTTAAATAGTACATTCGAAATAATAATTAGGTTAGGAATCTACTCGTACAAACGTTGTGTCTTACATCTCTATACTTAAGTATTAAGTGGTAGTCGTTAAGTAATGGCTAAGTGTATCTCTAGCAGATGAGTTGAGGGTGGGTGCGGTGCTGGTGCGGTTGGTGGATTTACTTGGCAGCTGGGGGTGCGGCAGTGAGATGACTGCACCTTTCGACTCTCTCAGGCCAATCGCACACATTCTCATTCTCATTAAATACTAATTGGGCAGGACATGGCATGTGGTGCTTTCTCTCTCCTTCGCACATGTAATACTTTGTACAGTCTGCTTTGTCGATATGGTATGAGATATGACCGTCCTCCTCAGCACAAGTTACTTCCGTAGCTTCAATAAAAGATAAGTAAAAAGTTAGCAAACACAAAATAACTAAGAAGAT
>JAQGAD010002304.1:0-14110 GCA_034696625.1 Isotomurus palustris
AACTGAATAATTTGGACATGGACTAATGAATAATTACGATATTGGTCAGGAAATGATTGTTTCTAATAATACCAATTTAGTATAAAAGATGCAGGTATAGAATTCTAGATTGGTATTCAGCAGGGACGATAGTTTAGTGGCAAAACAATTTCCAAAGAAGGCAAAGCGAGCAAAAAGTACATTATGTTTGAGTGTTAGAAGAAAGTAGGGGAAATCCATTCATTGATTGTTTTGTGGTACTATAGATTGAAATAAGAGAAGCTGAAAAATGTTTTTGTTCTTTTGCAGACGATTTTGATTTCCCAAAGGACTGGATGTTCACTCGGTCTTGAGATTTTCATCCGAGAAATATTGAGAATAACCTTTATATACCAACCAGCTCGTGGAAAAGGTAAACAGCCTCTCTCACCCACCCCCACTACTACCCGAAATACCCGAATTTTTCTTTTTCCATCCTAATTTTACTTTTGTACTATGTTGTATGTGTGTGTGTCTGTAAATGTACAAACTCTATAAATCCTCATCTCATCTCTCCTCCCGTATGACTCGTGTCAGTAGGTATCAATTTTTGTACCTCGCTACGTGAAAAAGAGAAACATCCTTATGAATATGTGTGAAATCAAAAACGAGGGTAGTTTGGAGCTCCAGTTGTTCACAATGGGTTAAACTTTCTCCGACTATGGCAATTTGAAGTAACACGGAATCTATACTTACAGTTAGGAGTGTAGAGAAGGATTCAAATTCCTCTCACTTTCTCCAGAAGTTAACTTCAGAGGAGTGTAATAATATGAATCAAGGAGGTTGTGTGTTCGCGTATAGCGAGCAAGTAGGATTTGAAGTCAGCGTAGAGAAGTCTAGAGTCTAGAGAGAAGTCCCTTCAAGTAAATCAAAATCAAAACGTAACTGTTTGAGCGGAAGAAGACTCGACTTCATGCCTCAGAGCGTTCAACGCTTCCTCTCTGTTGGTACGTGTGAGTCAAGGATGTGTTGCGGGGCGCTGGAAGCGTTTATTACGATTCGATACATAGCGAGAAGATTTTGGTCGAGAGACCAGAGAGACTTGATGAAGGATTGGGAGAAATGTGTAGCATTTTGAGATAGTAACATTGCACACACACACACACCTAAAGGAAGGAGTAAATAATTCTGGACTTGCATCTATCTCGTATCATATTTCATTTCAAATTCAACTCACTTCCGTCTCCATCCCAAATTCAATCATAGATAGACTTTACTTTATATTCTGTTGATGGTGGTTGCTCGTGGTACTTTCATGGGATCTCCTCTCCATCGGGTTTCTTGGCTTCTCCACAACAACTCAAGTCTCGTCTTCAATCCCTTACCTTATCTCGGAGTTTGAGTTACACACGCAAAGACATGGGATTTTCTGACTGGACCTACCAGAAATCAGAACATTCCACGGGAAAAGAAAGATTGTCTCATGAATTTTGTAAAAGAAATGTATAAATGATGATGATGGACTTTGGGACTCCAATTGAGCTGAATGATCAATTCAATCTTTTTCTCTGAGACACAAAAATGTCTTTGGTCCTTTTATTTTCTCCGATTCTTCTTCGATACATCTCAAATGAATTTACTCCCAACAATCAATAGGAGCTCTACACTGCAGACAGTAGAATAACACAGTGCGTACAGTGTTCTACCAAGAAAGACTACGAGGATGTGTTGTGTAAAGGCTTTCACCAAAATGGCTTTTCTTTTCTCTCCCATTTATACCAAAATTTTGCAGAAATCCATCTCAATCTCGACTCTCATCTAAACGACAAAGTTGATGATAGTTATAGAATATAAATAGAGAACACGATATAAATGTGCGCAAAAGGTTCTGATCCAATCATGAAACTCGTCGTCGTATAAATTTCTCCGTGAAATGTGGACTAGTCTTGAATAAAATGAAATCAAGTTGAATCTTCTACTTTCTTTCACATCATTAACTTAGGATAAAGGAAACTTTTCTGTAGGATCGTGGAATCCTACTTTCCCCAGCTTCTGTGTGAATCGTCTTCTACAGACACACACATACACACACACACACGTTAGAATACTGCGTACATCGTAGTGTAATAGTTGATAGTCGACCTAGCTTTAGTTTAGAGGTCACTATGTGTTCGTTAAGTTCTACTGGGTGGGATGTAGGATATTGTAATGATACTGTCTCAAGATAAGATTGGAAATTCACAGTAGCAGATCTGCAAAGAAAGGAGAAAGCAAAAACCAATAAGTCATTCCATAAAGCATAAAAAGATGAATCAGGGAGAGAACTCATTTCACGATAAAACCACAAAGAGACATGTACGCTTTACGAGTCTGCTGATCTCTCCATATTTTCTTCACTAAATTTTATTATATTTTAATCTAATCCTTCTTCCCCTTCAAGAGGGTGAAACGGTAAAAGTAACATCAGGTTGAGTCACAATTTCCCGTTTAACTGTAAAACCCAAAATCATCTTGTTTGAACCGTTTCCTCATTTCCTCCTTTAGTATTTTATCCCTCTCGTAACTTCTTTGTGAGTAAACCTCACTGATTTCCAAGTGACACGTTATGTAATTTGTTCCACCCTTCTTTCACTCTCTCTCTTTCCCTTTTCTCCGTAATCATCTCGGCTATTGAAATATGTGGTGAGTTTTTGAATCAACTGAGAGGGCAAGTCAGTCAGTCACTTCCTATATAGTTTATTCGTACGGGAATGTTAGAAATAACTACTTTAGTTACATTGTGGTTTAAGTCTTTCCTGAGAGAGTGGAAGATTTCCCCTGATTCGGTTGATATGATTGATAGGCGTTATTTCATTCGTAGGAGGGAGGCCTAATGGAAATTCACTCGTGCCGTATGCTTTATTCACTTACTTATCTTGATAAGTGCAAGAGATATAGGAGGATAGATTAATAAAGAAAAACCCTTTACATAGGTAATATTTGAAGTTGAGAGCAGGTTGTTAAATAAAATCTCCTCAAGGAGAAAGTTGAAGAGATGCATAATTTCTTACTGGAGTGGAGATAAGAATGTCAAAAACGGTGGTGCTCATATATGACTCAGGTATCGTTAAAAAAGTTGGAATGGTATTTGTGATTGGCTGGTAGGAAGTGTCCCAGAGATTTTTATGATAGTCATCTGATGATAATGATAGTCTTTCGTTGTCTTCGAATTGTTCGAAGGAAGGAAGTTAGTTGGAGAGGTTGAAGATGTGAAGTCTGCCTTCGACACACGCGACTAGTCGACTAGTTGTTCTAAGAAAGAACGGAGGGCTAAGCTGAGTGTATATTCCTTCCCACATCCTCTGAGTAATGGGACTCGTAATGAGTTGTTGAGAGAATGTTCTCTTGTGATTTTGAATAATGATTGTGAGGTAGTGAGGTAACTCAAGAGAGAAGAAAGACGAAGGAAGGTTGTTCAAGTGGATCCAATAATATTAAATCCATCTCTCTTTCCTTTCCCTGCATCTGCTACTTTTTATCCCAACCAAGACACTTGTTCTCTGTCTAGTGCTATTACACACACCACCTTGGAACGCTCAACGAGTTCCAACAGTTCCAAGCCACTCTACACACATGGAATAACCGATAGCACTTCTAACTATTAATGTCTTCGTATCCTAAGTTTACACTCTGATGGCTTTATCTCTCTCTCTCTCTCTTCTGTGAGGGAACGCCTGGAACTTCCAATACTTTCTCTGGGATCATCCACGCATCCACCCTAACTTTCACCCAGCTCTCTCACATTATTCATGAATAAGACTTCTGGGTGTCTCACCAATACAAATACACTGTGGTACATCTTACAAGAAAGCTTTTATTGGGTCTAAAGAACCTTCCTATGGAGTGTGTAGTATTAATTAGTAGGAAAATGTTGTGTGGTTCTTGCAACCATCCCTACTTTCGCGTCTTCTCCCCACGAAAAACTAATGAGGACCGCGGTTGAGTGACCACGATGGACTTATCTGAATGCACCATGACTTCTGAGAAGAGATAATAAAACTGTGAGAGAAATGAAGGAGAAGCGCCGGAAGGAGGAAGAAGAAGCTGAATCAAAAGGAATGTTATATATAGACTCAGAATGCGTGTATGAGGGTGACACGTGTGGGTAGATTTCTAAAGGAAGAAAGTTATTGAGTTGGGAAGTAGGAAAAAGAAAGTCATAAGGAAGTTGTGTTGAGTGTGGCCACACTTTATGCAGATTGTAATGAATGCGAATCATTTATTTATCCGTGAACAAGCAATCTCAGCCCGAGTCCCACACTACTTTCTCACTTCTTGTCACCTCCAAAAGAGTTTCTTCCCGAAATTGAGTCTAACAAAGGAGAGTTGCGAGAGAAAGTGTGAGAGAGTGCCTCGATTTCCCTTCCTTATTCTTCCTTCCCTACGCAGCCTTGTATTAGGAGTGTCAAAGGAAAGGGAAGAATAATAGAAGAGGGATTTGATATATCATCGCACCACTACCAACCACTACTTTACGGTTTTATTCATTTTCTTTTCACCAGATTGTAAACACTCAAGGTTTCTCTTCACATCTGTGAGACGCAGCAAAACCTTATGTATTAAGAGAGAGACGTGGAGAGAGAATACGGGAGAAAATCTGCCCTGCAGGAACTTAAAAGTGGCATGTGCGTTTTAAAAGAAATATGCATCCAATCTAAACTTAGCTTTTGCGTGTGTAGTTCGATTACAAACGAGCGAGAAAAAAGTCTTGACAGAATGTAAACTAAAAGGAAACTGTGCATAATACGAGATTTTTTGAAAATTCAGCAGAAACAACTACAGCGTGGCAAAATCTATATGATACTTTCTGTGAACTTTATCAAATGAAACACATCAGTGCACAGTGCAAAATATGCATATAAGCGTCTACTTTAGTTTACGTTAGTGTGCAATTCCCGTAAGTGCTACAACAGACTTTAAAGAGCAAAACTGCTTTTACGGTGCAAATCGGATGAAACATCCATTCATTCATATGTGAGAGAGAGAGAGTGAGAAAATTCAAACACAGCTTAAGCAGTAAGTTCACTTCGTTGTACAAATAAACACACATCAAGAACTGCAGTTCTTGAAGATGATTCTTCATTCTGCACTGGTAGTTAGTTACAATAACCATCTTCTTTGAAGAGAGGAGAGATGGTGGAAATGTAACACTTATAAATGAGTAAAGTGAAGGGAAATGTTTAAAAAGTAATGTCAAGAAATAATACAGGCGAATTGTTGTTTTAAAGCGAATAATGCACATAACTCACTCTCTCACTTTTTGTGGGAAATGTTTGCTAAACTAACATAACATTAGCATGTGTAGGAATTTAGGCTGGAGTGTGTGTTATCATGATGGAAGTAAAAAAGTTGGATGTGACATTTCGTGTTCATTCTTTTTGACAGGAACAGCTTCTCTATACTATCTCGTATCTCTCAGTCCTCATAGTTTGAGTCTTCATCCTCGTATAATCTTGTCTTGTGTCATATCCTGTGTAAAGGAAAATTGGATGATGTGCACTCTCTTACTTTTGGCATTCCTCCCATCCTCATTTCCATATCATTGAGTCAAATGTAAGGAGCATAAAAGTGTCAAGATGCGTTACAACCTTACAACTGAGAGTGACACACTAGTCGTCTCCAGCAGGACGGTGGATAGAGGACAGATCCTAACAACAAACGTAGGTTGCGGTGGGGGTGACGCAGTAGGTCATGACCTTAGTTGGCTTATCGTGTGTCTCAAAAAAGTTGAAAAGGACACACTGAGGGAAAAATTCATTTCAGGAAATTCCACTCAAGTGGATAAACTCGAGACTGGAGACGTACCCACCGAAAGTACACATTACTATTCACAAAACTTCATAAGTAGGTAGGAAGATTTAAGGTGGGCAGGTGGGCTTTCTTGCAAATGCAATTAAGTAAGGTTTTTGCGTCCAATTTATGTTACACAATGTTATGAAAGGCGGAGAGTGTATATACCTACGTGCAAGCAGTGTGATGTATATTTTTATTATTTGTAAAGAGAAAAAAGACTTGACATTGGCTGTCGGATTGAATTATTGATAAAGCCATTAGTGTCTGTCTGGAAGTGGCGTGTGGTGGAGGTTTACTAGGCCCACGATTGATTTGTAACTTATCTGAATCATCATAATTTTCTCAGACATTTTTCTCAAATTGACAGCTTTCTCTTCTACCTACCTCCCACAATAATCTTAGAGTATTCTTACACACAGAATAGTTTTTCTTATCCACATGCAGACTCGTTTAATTAGACTTACGTAAATGGCAATATAAACGCTCAAATTAAAATACTTCCTCAAGTCTCAAGTGTTGTATGGAACATGTTAAAGAAAGTGCAGATGGCTTGTCATAGTTTAGGGCCGTGACGTGTACGAATTATTCAAGAAACTCTAGAATTTTAGGGAAGCATGTGATAAGAGAACCTGACAACTCAATTGTGCTGTTAATGTTTCATGTCTAATTTACTTCTCACAATTTGAATGCACACAAGAACGAACACCTTGCAAATCACGCAAGCTTTTTGAATGCGGATCGATTTACTAAGCGATACTCATCTCGTAATCATCACTCGTTACTTTTTTTGCTTTAAGGTGAACTTTGCTATTCGTAGAAAGCAAGAGGATTTTAAATCATATGCTACACGAGGAAATTGACGGCAGAGCAGGCAGAGTATAAAAATGCAGCGTAAAATGTTCAGCTTTTATATTATCAGATCAGTGTGTTGATTAAATAAGGGTACTAGTTTTATTTTGGTCGAAGATGACGCTGAGGTAATCTTCCAGTTGTGTGTGGAGCTTGTTGGAGTAATTGTCCTCATTTAATGGTAGCCTCAGGTACCTCCTGGAATATTAAATACCCGTCATGCTGTACTAATCTCACTTCACCTTGGCTCAATTAGTGAAGAAGCACAAGGTGCGGCATGACAGTAAAGGTGGTGGGGGAAATTAGTGCAATTTATTAATTTTTGATGAGCCTTGAATGTCTTCCTTCCGTGATCTGCATCTTCTACACAATCTACACAGCCTCATCTTCCCTACGTGCCACTTCCAAACGAATTGCTTTCATTGCAATCCCTGAATATTTTATTGCTAATCTTTCCATTCGAAATTGAATGTCGTTACACGTGCTGCACTTCTTCCTTTTCGGATGAAGATCATCAGTTGCGTCCACAACATCTTCCAACTTTTCAACGAGTTTTCGTGTTGCTTTTAAACTTTTCATTTGAAACTGTTGGAGAAATAATTATTTTCTTGAGTATTTCATTCATAAGCAACCTTCGCAATGAACCAAAATAGCAATAGTTTGCAATCCAAATCCAAGTTCTTCAGCCGACTCAAGGTTGCTAATTTTGGCTGTGCAAATTATTCTCATTTACTTGAGCTTAATAATATAAAAGAAGCAATCATGTATGCATATTTGCATCATCAGATAAATAATCCCGAAGACACATGGAATAAACATTTTCGTGCAGATTGTTAGTGATTTTTTCAAGTTTAGCTCGACATACTCAACCACACAATATTAAGTAATATGCGCAAGAAGCCAATTCATTATGATTCGGTAACATACTTATTATTGTTATTACGTAAAACTTGTTTTCCTCCAAAGTTACATTGTTAGATTTGGTAAAAATAATAATTTCTTGAGTTCGACAGGTAATTTAAATACTTAAAAACTTCTAAGGCCAATAAAGTGAGATGTTAATTTCTGAAGCTTTTGTTTCTTGATGAGAACACGAAGTGGATTCATCATGCAGTGATTAAGTATAATTACTTCTTTGTAAGTATGAATGATGTAAGTACTTAAATGAAAATATGCGAGTGCGTGTCTTATTTTAGCCAAGTGAGTTTGAGTATACTGTGAGGATGACTTAATCTACTAGCTTGAAGCTGAGATTCCGACAAAAGTAGCAATAAATGAATAGGATAATTAGGATTTTACAGAATGTTCACAGTAATGATGGAGATCTAGCGGATAGAAGAACGAGAGTGTCATGTTGGGACAAAGTAATAAGATTGTTTGTGCGCAATTAAATGTTGAATGAGACATTGTGCAGTTGATTACAAAGAGAGAGAGAGAGAGAGATAGAGAGATAGTCATTGTTGGGTACACTAAGGGTCATTGTTATTACTACTCTCCATGAGTTGTGATGATGAGGTTTCCATTTCAGTCAGGCCGAGTTGGCCTTTTAATGAGAATGCCTTGGAGGATGAATTTAACACGGTCCATGGGGATAATGATGTGGCTTTGATGATTCGTTTCTATCCTAATGAGCTCCTCTTAACAATCCTACCTTCTCCCACATTGGTCAGCGTCTGATGGAAAGGTGTGAAAGACTTGAACACTTCCTCCTCTTCACCGCAATTCGACTCACTTCACAAATTGCTTTCCTAATTCATACCTCACCGTCTACTATTAAAGGTATTTCGATGTGCTTGTGGAAGTGTATAGCTACACAAGAGATGTACGTGGTCTATGTGCAATTCTCTAGAAACTGGCTGGCATGCAGCAGTAGTTGAGGAATCTCTGTTGTGTGTACCAAAAGAAGTCTAATTTGTCACAATCCTTGTGTTACATTTTGAGGACAAACTGGTTACAAATACCAAGGGAAAGTTGCGTGCTAAAAAGCTCCTACAGACGAACATTGTGCTTTGACAGTTCCACACAGTTTGTGTGTGTGTCTCTCAGTCTGATGATTCGAGAGAGACTGCTTCCGTGTACAAAACTCATAAAGAGAAGTCATAAATCAGATCCATTATTTTCTTTCTTTTTGTCATTTGTTATCTGTCACACATACTTGATGTCCACAAATTCAGAGAAAAAATGTGTCTCGGCACCACATGGCCACTCCACATTTGTACCTACCTACAAAGCCACTTGATATTCTTTCTCCCTAGTGCTCTACTTGTGATGTGAATAGTATTCTGTATGACTCAATATAATAATCTTACATATGGACTACACAAGACCACAAATTCTATATAAGAGTTAGAACCCCATGTGCTTTGTATTTATGGACTTTTTTGTCCAAAATGCCACAGTACAGCAGTATTAGAAGTAATACAAAGTACATCTCAGTATTTAGTGAACTTTTAGTGAGTTCTGGGAATCTGTAGATGAAGAAGAATGGAAAAGAAAATAATGCCATACGTTATACGTTCTGTGCGGGCAGTCACTTCATTTATAGAATGACGGAGAAAGTAGATATAACTCAATATTGCAGGAGTAGACTTACGAGATGATTTCTTGTGGAGTAAAAAGTCAAGGTAATCAAAGGACAAAAGAAAACAAATGGTCCGAGTGGAGAGGAATTCCATTTGTCGATGGAGGATCCGGCACAACAAAAAATAACATGTATCTGGGGATTGATTAGATTTGGATGACCATAAGAGAAGGAAGGAAGACCAAAGGAATAGAGGTTGCCTTTGTGCTCTCTCCCAGGCTTTCATTTGTTTAAATGTCATCAAACAAAAGAATGTGGGGAAGGAATGTGGTTTAGGATCTTTTGTCCCACGTCAAATGAATTTATCCCGAACAACATCTAAATTGAAATGGCAAACTCTTTCACCTAAACTACGGCCAGTGAGCATCCATACAGAGTCCGATGATTCTCTGGAGAGTAAACTGGACATTTTCAAGCAGGCAATGGGTAGTGTGAATGGTCACACCGAGTTAAAAGTTTATATGTCCGGAAATTTAGTGATATTTCCGAGTGTGTGAGTGGAATAGTTCAGCTCTCCTATTTACCAAAGTACTCATGGCCATTTTCCTTTACTACTCACATGCACACGCATTCAACATTATTAGATATTCTACTGCCTTCATCATCGTTCATGGGAATATATATATAAGATATTGAACATTGAGCTTCCTCGTAGATTTGGAATATTGAATAAAAAAACGAAAATTTATTGCACGAGAAATAAATTGTGACAAGATGATTTTGCATGAAGTGAACTGAAGATGTAAATGTCTAATCCAATGGAGAGAAAGTATCTCATCCCCCTTGTGCTTTCATACACTTCCATGTGTATTTTCTACTTCCTATAACAAGCTCAACGATAAGCGTATTTTACTCACTTTCCCTGTATGCCAATCTCTCTTTTTTTTCTTGCTGCACAACTTTCTCCTCTATGAGTTCATGACTTTAGAGACGCAGAGTATATTATACATACACTATATACACCATACGATGACGACTTGTAGTCTCCAGACTCAATAAATAAGTTTTATAGAAGGAAATTGGTGTGCAAAAATATTATCGCGTATCAAAACTCACATCAAAAATGAAACTTTCTTCCTTTCCAAATATCGATCGAGTCTG
The DNA here is from genome assembly GCA_034696625.1 of Isotomurus palustris. NCBI lineage: Eukaryota > Metazoa > Arthropoda > Collembola > Entomobryomorpha > Isotomidae > Isotomurus > Isotomurus palustris. The sequence continues at coordinate 10,322 of JAQGAD010002304.1, forward strand.
GTGTGTGTGTAGCAAAGCTGGGAAACTTAGTTCTCATTCTGTCTCTCACTCTGTGCTGAGCCTAGCTGAGCCCCTTCATTACGTCTCTTTGCTTCTTCCTATTTTTCCAAGCGTAACACATGGTTTGCTTAAAAAAGGAAGGAATTATTGCACGAAAAAAGGAGAAACTGGCTCCAAGACATAATGCACGGGCAACGGGAGAGAGTCAAAGTGTGCAAAAATGGGAGGAGATGGAAAAAGGAAGAGGAAACTATGTGTATTGCCCCATTACCCTGTAGATTCGTACATAATCATTACTCAGTAGATTTGTCTCAGAGCAATAGTTTTTATTTACAAACGATGATGATGATGTTTCGGAGAAAGCGGAACTTTACTCGTCAGGAAAAAGAAAGTCAAAACTTTTTGATCGTTTCAGATAGAAAGGGAATAAATGTGTGGAGTGAATAGAGAGTGAAATTGGCAACTACCGACAACCTCCACCGAGTTTATTTGTACCTGAGGAGCAGTTGGAAACAAAGTTCTTTTTGTTTTTCAAAGAAAAGTGTATGATGATGATCTACAGAATTTTTATTTCCTGTTTGCAATATTGTTATATGTGAGTGTGCACAAAGGATGTTAACTTTTGCAATTGACTTTCCCCAGTAGACTTTGTTTGATAGAATGGAGAGAGAGAGAGGCGGAGTACTTAGGAGTAGCACCGATGCATCTCGAATGGGAAAAGGAAACTGAAAAGTAAACTACATGAACATACAATGTGTCTTGTGTTGTGTGTTTCCTTCTCACCTGAGATAAAAGTGTGCATGTTAAGTATTTCGTGTGTAAAAAAAGATGATGATGTGATTCCAAGAAGTGGTTGAAATGAATTCATGCTTCTTCGCTGTTGCGTGATCCTTACACAAAGTACTCCAGAGAGTATTTCACATGCCACAAAGTTTGATGGGAAGTGTGTGTATATAAAGTGAGTGTGTGTGTTTTGGTTTGGTTGTTTAAGTAAAGAAGACTTGCCCAATAATAACACACACTTGGTGGTTCAAGTGGAGAAGTGGATATACACACACAACTCTACTCTCATCAAGCTCCTCGTAATTTGAAAGGTTAAGCAGGATTAACATTTTGTGAAGGAATGTGTAACAGATTCCATGAGGATTATTCTACAACTACTGGTCGACTGGAGAAGGTGCTACTTCTGAAGATTCTAGATTCAATTGAATTTCGTTAGAATGAGTCTGGAGGTTTTGCCTTGTTGGTTGTTGGGCATTATACGGTTGAACGTGAGATGGCTAATGGATTAAAAGCGCGGAGAGAAATGGGATAGGTGATCGTGCGTAAGAAATCCTCTCTCTCCTTCAAGACTACACCGAAGGAATCTTAAATCGAACTTCTTTCTCTCTTCTCCAGTCATTTCCTCATCATCTGGAATTCTACAATCCTTTCGAGGAAAGTAGGAATCAGGCTGCGGAACTTGATCTGTCTGATTGTGGCTTTGCTGGACCAGAATAAGACTTGAACAACCTCTCTTGTGTCTATGCTTGACCATGTGTGGGTTTCAAATGATGTTCGACGTAATTGATCCAACGTATACGGTCACAATAAGAAGATTAAAGCGCACGTGAGAGCAAGAAGGCCACGAGCTGTCATATTAGGGAATGAGTTAGGTGTCCAATCCAAAGTAATAATTACTCTTCTTTCCTAGTGGAATGTCAATGTCAGAATTATTAATGTTTTATTCAATTGATTCCTTTCGTTTTCACCGTATGCTGAATGTTCAGGTTTTCAGGTAGAATAAAAACTTTATTTGTATTCCTCTCGAGAAATGATTGACAGAGATGTTTCTCCATATTCAGTCTTTATTAATGTGCGGTAGTTTTCCACTTTTTAGTGGACATACTTTTGCCTCGTGGACTCGTGGCTACGTTAATAACAATTAAGCAAGTTTTTACTTGGAACCACTATACGCAAACCATCAATTATTAGTAGCAGGGAGTTTTTACCCTCTGCTCTTTATTTAACAGATACATTAGTATTCATTGATTTATATTTGAGTATTCACTTGAGGTGAGTTCGGCAGACTTTTGCACTTTACATGCGCAGACATTGTGGCCGAAACTTCGCAGAGTAATCGAAATAAATGACTACACAAGTAGTTTGGGACTTAAAGCAGAGTAATTGTGGAAGAAAGGGAGTGTGGAAAGTAAAGGAGATTTGATAGAAGCGTAGCAATTTGTAAAAGTAGATGAGGGCATTACATTCCACGAAGTCCTCATTCATTCTCATCATAATTCATTCCGACACTTCTCTTTGCATTCAACACTTTCACTCCTTTTCTTTCTCCAGAGAGCCCTTCCCATCACAGACGGTCTTCCTCAGTAGTCTGCACTCTCTCTCTCTATTCTATATACTCGGCCACAACTCATATGCTTATGCATTGTAAGACATTCTCCCAGACTTACTCGATGATTCCTCCATTTCCGTGGCCTACTCTGTGGTAGTTACTGTTACATTGTAGCACCTTATCTATAGTGCTCCTCGTGTAATAAGTCCCACCTAATTCCATTTACCACACAGCCAAGCTCAAGACAATAGACCAGAGAGAAATGTAAATTTACGCATTTACTTATTGTTCCTTTAGTTTTGAAATCAGCCTTCTCCTTCCCTTTTATGTGATTCGAGTATTGGAAGTTGATATCCCATGGGGTGTGGGGAATTTGGGTTAGGATGTACCAGAGAAAGGAGAAAAAGAGGATTTGCAGGAACAATAGCCGGGGGAAGGAGGAATGTTCCTAAAATGTGGGTCATTTCTACATCTTCACTCCTTCGAGAATTCCTTCCCATATTTCAAATTACAATAACTCTTTTCTACTGCAAAAGTGAGCAGATTTACAAGAAGAGAACTTCTGTAGCAAGTATACATAACCACACAGCCAAGCAGATGATAAGCTTCTTATCATCTACTTATCGAATTACACGCTTCTTCTGTGTACTATTTTCCTGTGGAACGGAGTTAGATGCGAAGCCTTTGTGTAATACTACACACGTGCGTTTACTACACCAACAGAGTTTCTCTAGAACACAACATGTGTACACGTTGGAAGTTGGGACTTGGAACACATAGTACTGCAGCTAGATTGTGGAACTCCAGTGTTTCACAAGTAGTCACGCTCTGGCAGCGCTCCTGAGAAGTTTTAATGAAAAGTGAAAGTGAAAAAGTGAGCATAACACAATGAAAAGTATAGCCATAAGGTATTTTCAATCTGATGCTAATTAACCTTCTTGCAAAAAGTTTCGTGAATTGAGAATGTCACGGAAATGCGAGATACTCACAGGAGAGATGCTCACGTTGAGTGACAACAACCTGATAAAAAAAAGGCATCAAAGTACGTAGGTATATACTGTGTACGTCTATACACATCCATGCGAATCCCATTGTTCTTTGCCTACCTCCTCCACGTTGTTAGGAATGTCTAATCGAATGTCATTAGTTTTGCTCTACTTCCTCCAATGAAATCTTCTGTGACTTGTCGCTTTTACACAGCTACAGAGTTGTGTAACTACATGCACACGTCTTTCCTCATGATTTCTTCTAATCTATGATCCAGAATCCAGCGAAAGACTTACGAGGTATATTCTTCCACTTCTTCCGATTCCATGCGTTCCAACACCTCCACACTAAGAACCGTGTGAACATGACTGTATGACAATACCAGAAGAACCAGAACAAAAATACTTTTGGATAAAAGCCACGAGAGCAAATTACAAATGATTTCGATTTTGTCAAACTTAATCCTACTC
>JAQGAD010002305.1:0-14101 GCA_034696625.1 Isotomurus palustris
CTGCTGCTGGCATGAAATCTGATGCTTCTCTGACTAATCTGATACATTTTGCCACGCCATGTCAAGTGAAAAGTAAACGTGAGAATAGTGTCATTTGTTCCTCGTCTTGTGAGTGTGTTTGATTCGTCGAACAAAAAGTAATTCTAGTTAGTCAACCACCCTACAAGTACGATGAAAAAACTAATGGACACTTAGACATCCGTCATCCAATAAAATGAACTCTCAACCTGTTCGTCATGCATGCAGTGCAGTCCTCCTGAATGTTCAATGTATTTACGTAAAAACTTGACTTGACACATACTCAAGCGCTTACGAGAGTGTAATTAAATTTCAACAACAACTATGAATTTAATTACACACACGATGAGGGTAGTCACTCACACACAGATGAGATCTTCAGTATACCTAAACGCTGTGTCTGTCTGCTATATCTTTTGAAGGTGGCTTTTTAGCACACATAATTATTATTAAAAGTTGTGAAGTACATTGAATCAAAGGGAAGGACTCTTCATTTCGTACTTTATTTACATTCAAGAATATACTTATGCACACACACACACACAGTTCTAACACTCTCTGGGGACGGTGACTTCTAACGAGACACAAAATTTATTTCCTTGTATTATTTCACAACTTATTGTTGTGTGTTTTTAATGAGGTTTAGTACAGTCAGCGTTTGACCAAGGATTATAAGACAAAGCTCGTTGTTGTTTTTTGTTTTGAATTCTATCTCTGCTGCTTTGGGATTCCTCTAAGCATCCACTTCGTCTTAAGACTGCGACTGACTTATTAACTCCGACTTTAACATGGGATCATCGGCAAAATGCTTAAATGAAAGTAAGCTAAAATGATTACACGTGTATTATGCAAGATCCTCTACCAATTATTCTACCGACACAATAATTAAAGTTTAAAACACTTACACATTCTGTTAATTCATTTGTAAAAATCTGACACTATATAGAAATATAAATATTACACTTTACTACTAAACCCTAAAGTCTTAAAATATAAATACTTGTGCGGTGTTCTTCTAATTAGAAATGGACCATGGGAATCACCTGCGTATCGTTTTCATCTTCCCATAATTTTTGCTGGTTAAGAAGATTGCATGGTTGAGGGTTCTTAAACACCTCGAGACTTGTAATATGTCATTTTGTATTAGACGAGAGAGAGAAAAAAGAACGGAGAAAAAGTTCTTTCGAATGTCTCAGCACTGGTGAGAGTCTGTTGTGTGTGTTTTTTATATATTTAAGTCAGTTCATCTCTTCTGATCGTGTTTAAACTTTACTTGGGAAGCTCTGCACAGACAACGAGATCGCCGAAGGAGATTTCGAGGTCCTTCGAAGTTACATTTATTTTGTGTGTGTAGTCTTTTGGGAAGAGAGATGTATATTTACTTTCACAACAATAAGTCCACCATGTACTTAGCGTATAATAAAAGTCTGGGTGTTATTGTTTATTGTTCTGGTTGGATGGTTTGGTTATATAGGAGAGAGAGAGAGAGAGAACAATATTTCTCTAACCGAAGAGAGTGGGACTAGTCACACAAGATACGTACCTGTTGAAACGCAATTGTAGAATGAAATGGATTTGATACCGCTCGCTCAGGCTGACAATGGAAAATGGGATGGATGGACGTCTCGGGATGAATAACTTTGAGCTATTTTCTTATTCATTAAATTGTTCATGGGGGTATTTATGGGATTATAATAATAATAATACCAAATGAAATGGATCTCATTTCATCATCGCTTGCTCAGTTGTTGTGTAGTTCTGTTCTCCTTACAATTTTTGCATTCCCACGACATTTGGCTTTTGAGATGGTTTGAATCTCTCCTCCATTTATTTAATGGGTGGCTGGTTACCTTACATCAACTTTTAGGAGAGTAGCTTTTAGGTGTATCTCATCACATGAAGCACTGTCAGTATTGCACTCACACCGAGAGAAGTGCAAGATTGTATCGTAGAAGTTGGTTTCATCTCATTTGGTTCAGGTGAAGCATATCTCCCGACCACCACCTTTATTGCAGCATGCATGCATGCAGTGATATTCTTCTCGTCAAGTTCAATTGGATTGGTTTAATTTAGGAAATGTTCAAATAAAACGTTCATTTGGGATAGATTTCTTGGCGTGGAACGCGACGGGAGGACTCAGTGAGGAGTGACGGCAGGGTGTCCATCAATCTAGAAAGGACCCATCAGTCAACCCACTAGCCAAGGAGTTTACGGAGAAAAGGAAAGTTGCTATCTTCGAAAGAGAGATCCTCCGAGAGAGTCTCATCTGCTTTAGAATCTAATCCTTTCATCCGTGTCACTACCAGAAGAACCTTATTATCCAATCCAATTTACTTCCAACTTACTGATGGTTATCCTTCTTAACCTGAAACTTTTCTTTCCAAACCTTCTCCTTCTTTTAGTTTGTACAACGTAAGTACAAAGTACAACTAAAGGTCTCCCTCCTCAAGAGTTCTTCGCTGATGATACAATAAAGATCAACTGAGACTTGAGAAATCTAATTTTCCTATCTTTCAGCTGTATCTCTTTTTCTCCCTGCCTGTGGGGAGAATCCTTTGGAGAGAAATCATCGATTCAAACTACTCAGATACCTTTTATTGCAGTTTATGGCTGTAATCTCAAATAAGACCTTGTCATAAAGATAAAATTCATAAAATATAATTTATAGAGAATGTGCTATTAAAAATGTTTTGCTCAGACTCACTACAAGGTAAGCACACAGACAGTTGGAGGTAAAGTAAATTTGATAAGGATTTAATAAGCACGCGATTTCGAAACGATTGCAAAAAATAAAGACAAAGGTATTTCTGTCGTGTCCACAGATCTTCTCTCCTGCCACTCATCTCAATCAAGGGACATCCGATGAAGTATTGTCAATTGTGTCAATGCTCAGCTGAAGTTAACCGTACGACAACCTTAAGATCCTTTTCCTTTTGAATCCCGTGGAGAGTCCACCAGCTCATTCGCTTTTTAAAAACGCTACACAAGTTTGACACATAATGCTTTGTCTTGTTTTTCACTAAAAATCCACAGGGTTCCTGCAAAGACTCACTGGGTTCTTGTGAAGCGTCGCTCGAGCTTTGCTGTATCGTTTCTTCTTCATACTTGAATAATAAATATTATTGGGTTTCCTCAAGAGATTCTCTTTGCCGAAATAAACTTTTAGCTGTTTGTATCGATAAATGTAAATTACCTTTAGAGATTCGGAGATCTATGGTCATTTACCGAGTAAAAAATCTTCCCTGCACAAGAGAAAGTTTGAAAAGGGATTTTTTCATTAAACATACCTGAAGGTGACGCTTAGTTTATCTTACCACCTTCGTGATTGCACGAAGGTGGCATGTGTATAAAATCAGTAAAAACCCACATGCTCTTAAGACTCTCGGGAGTGAACAAAAACTAAAAAGAAATCTAAGATGATGAGTAAAACGCTTCTATTATTAGCATACATTGGAAGGAGGAAAGATGAGGGAGGAATTGAAGGAACAGAAGGCAAAGAGTGTGAATGTATTTCCATATATCTTCGTATCAGTAATTCATGCACCATTGAGTCCATTACAAATGAAAATATCTTTTACAGACTTCACTTCTCCGTTCGAGAAAAATCTGCTGGCTCATGCCGACTTTGTGTCATCTGAAACTCATAACTTATTCTTCCTAACCAACCTTCTCTCTCGTCGTAAAAAGATATTTTTTAAAATTGAAACTTAGTCCATCCTAATGTTTAATTCATTCTAGATATCCTTGAATTTTTGATAAGTTTAGTGGCCAATTTCATTCGCACATTCGTTAGGACTGCAACAAGGCTAATTTAAGATAAACTTGTACTGCAAGCAACGGAAATTCTAGGAATCTATTTTCTGTGTAGTTTGAATCCATTAGCTTTAATCACCACCATTTTTAAAAACATGTGTAGTAAAGATCAGAACTGCGTTCTGTTGAGAATGAAGAGACAGTACCTGTGAAATAGGGTGCACCTTAGTGTGTGGACTAAATGATCAGTGGATAATAAGTGAAGCCAGAGATAAATGAAGTGTTCAATTCATCATGTCACATTTGACATAATCAGCTCAAGCTCAGTAATATTTTGTTCTTTGTATTCAATTTTAATCCGATGTATTTAAAAGGACAATTAAAGTATCAGTCTGATTGGCACCGTTCTTCCATCGTTCCATCTCTCCTGATGATATTGATGATGCAAATAATAAACCTTCTCCGTGTGCAACGGACTTGCTTCATGTTTTTCACAGTGACAGTTAATTTAACGATTGTATCATTGTGTTGTTGTGTTATACTTGTACGCGCATGTAAGCCGTTGTAGCTTGTAGCCTCAATAAAATTGTAACTTTCAAAATTCCAATGTATGTTGAATGTGCAATAATATAGGCTGTCGTAAGAAAGAATAATAAGAGTTTACCAAACCACCAATTATAATTCTCACGAAAGGGAAATCTATTAAGAAAAAGTGCTCTCAACAATCATTTACAACAGTCGTAACAAGCAGTGACACTTACAATCGTTTCCTTTACTTTATTATTACTAACTAATAGCCCAGTATATATTATAAATTCACAGTTAACAGCATCTCAGAGAGGATATAGCGCGTCTCACAGCAAGATTACGAGTTTTGCCTTGAGCAACGCGTAAAATCTTTAATGGTTACTCAATCAATCATGATTAATATGATGTGACGAATAATTCCACAAGGTACTTTTGGTAAGATTAACTTCTAATGAACACCAAGGGCTGATAGAAGCAGCGATAGGTGATAGCACAGGGTATTTATCTCTTCTTAACAAACCGATTAGAATTACACGGCTATCGTTCAAATGCTATGCTGGGCAGATTAATGATTTCTAATCATGCAGAATCGTCGTTTGTAAGTGATCACTAAGTTAGCTATGATTAATCTGTAAGTGTATCCCATAGAAGAAGAGGAGATCTTTTTCCTTTCTTAATCTTAGCGGAATAAAAAAATCTTTCACGGCACTTACTATAAAGCTCAAATTAAATGGGAACGATTTATTTATTTATTCCTCTTTTAAATGCAATTTACAGCGTTATTTAATATTATGACCGCAACTGACCGAGAGAGTACGGAATTGACATTCGTAAAACGCATAATAATTATGGAAAAGTGAGTTCAACTGGTTCTTGTTTTAATATAAATGGCTATCATGATGTTGCTTGTTAGTTCCCTTTAAAGGTGAGGCAGACCAAGTCTAATTAAAAGTACACACCATTTTACACAAATCTTTAATCTGTTCAATGATCCAACGTGACATACCTTGGGCTTTGTAGTTTGTAGTTTCCTCTGAAGTTACTTCTTCGTGAACCTGATGCAATGGATTTTCTCTGGACATGGATGGATGGGAGAACCAACGAAGATTCACTTAAATTTTCGTTCCGTGTAATTGCAGTCTTGACTCTCTTGACTCGTCTTTGGGTTACGTCAAATCAAGCCATAACTATGCAATTGGAAGTTGAAGCATTTTCCCTAAAAGGAGAAACTACACGAGAGTGAAGATTCATTGTTAATGAGCACCGTGTCACGGCTTGGATTCCGATTTGGGTAAATTGCAATTATTCCTTGTTGTACAATAACATCGTCTAGTCTCTCATCCTCTGGCGAGTTGAATGCAAGGACGTTAAAGGATCACGACCACGACTGCTCAGATTTCAAAACTCATTTTATTCACTTTAAAAAACGTTCATAATATTTCCACCAATTGTCCGGAACTAAGTGTTTATAATAAAAGGTTAATTGTGAGCAAGGGTTGTCACTAAAAATGTGGATATTACATTTCCTCCATGTTAATCTGTGCTTGCTAGAATGTTGAATGTTTAACTTGGAAAAAGATGTTAAATGTTGAATGTCAAAATATCAGCCGAAGGGAACTTATTATTTCCTTGTGTTACGATGAACACTCATTACAAAAACATCATTGTGTAGAATTCAGCAGTTGCTCTGTAGAAGCGAACAAAAACTCGAAGCGAGGTGAATGTTCAAAAGAGCAAATGATTTTTAATTTCTTAATAGACTCATTAAAGACACAAAGATAGAGAGAGAGAGGCGAAGGGAAACAAAGTAAAAGTTTTAGGAAGACGGTTGATGAAAAATTCCATTACACGGGAGGAAAAAACAGATCAGCCTTTCTTCATCCTTTCATTATCTCCCTCTTTAATGCATTAAATACTTTATAAAATAATTACCTGAGGAGAGAGAGGAATTCACATTCACCGTTTACACTCTTTACACTCGACAGAGGATATGGCTGGGCAGAGTGATATGTCTTTTAGATGATACGAAAGTACAAGTATTTCATTTGCTCAGGAGTTGTTGTATTATGTGTCAGTACAATGTAGCTGTGTAGTGGCAGAGGTAATTTAAAGTATGCAGCAGCAGCAGTAGTTTTGTAGTTTGAGTGTTTAATGTATTTGCTTGCATTTAGGCAGTCCCACAGGTCTTGTTTTTTATTCATTTACCTCTGCTAATGGACCGAAATCCATTAGGAAAGAGGTTCTCAATGTAAAAATGTTATGATTTAGTGTTATTCTATGCAAGCTACTCAAGCAGCACCAACACCAACAAAGAGACCCATGCTGGATTTAACTAAAAGGTAATGTAGCGTTCAAAAAATATGATTCCTCATTGCAGTTTCAACAGAGAATGCAGTTAAAGAGAAACTTTTGCCAGTAGATTGGACTTTGATTCGTGTGGTTGTGAACAACGAACGCTGAAACTATTCGAAGGGAACGTCGATCAAATTCGTGTGTGTTGTTAATACGTCTTAATTCAAGCTGAGTAAAAAGGTAGGCAACTCAGAATAATCTGAGGAAGAAAGAGATGACAAGTCCACTCAGAATTAATTAGACAAACAATGTTAGCGTAGTGTGATGAGGATGCGGTTGAAGTTTTGAATGATTTCCATTTCACTCTCGCTCCTCAGGTCCTCAGGTCGTCCCCAGAGTAATGTGCTTTCCTATCGGACCAAGTTTTCCTATCAAAAGTATGACAAAATGCTTCTTCAAGTTGTGGGAAATCTGACTAGAAACGATATAAAAACTTGTAAACTGTCAATAAGCCAATTATAATAAGTTACACTGACTTTGATGCATCAAGGAGGAAGACCTGAAGAAGTGAAGAAGGATCCGTGGGTTGACAACGATATCAAAAGCAGACATGCAAATTCAATTTCGATCTTCAATACCCAACATTGTTGAATTGTTGACCAGTAAACCAATAAATTCAAGAGAGGCTTTCTTATTTTTCTTTTTTCTCAGTCTTCTTCCTACGCTTAAGCTGCGATGAACGATGAGAATGATCTTTAGAATTCACGCAAAAAAGTCTAGAGAAGTTGAGGAGGAGGACTAGGAGGTGGGACAAATTAGCATAGGGTATCAAATATCGTAATCATAAACAATTAAGCAATAATTCAAAAACACCAAGTGTAGATATACCTAACGTTATGGAGCACAGATCACATACTATACAAACATTATTATCTTTTAAGCAGCCAGCTCTGTGGATTACCTTAGACTCTTCATCTACGAGTGACCTTGGACACCTCTATCTTCCTGTGACACTGAATTAATTGCACTAGAATATTAAAATATTTGGCTTCAAGTTTCATCCCAGAGGAATTTGTATTTCGGTGATTTATGAAATAAAAATTGTCCTCCTGTAAGCATTCATGGGATGAGAAAGAATTCTGTGCTTCTGCTGTGAATTCTTGGTGAGAGAGAGAAAAAAAAAGCCTCGGTGAGTTAAGCAGTGTATCATGTCAAGAATTAAATCCGATCTCACTTATCTTGGTTTTTGCTCAGCCCTTAATTCCTTCATGACATAATGTTGACTTACACACACAATCAGCCATTTCATCACTGTTATAAGACGAATAAGACGATGTCCAGCAGGTAGGCAGTTTGTACATTAAGCTTTAGAATCACTACATGAAATGTCCGAGCTGTCCTTAAGTAAAGGAAGGATAGCTGTGTTGAAATACTCTTGTTAAATTACAAGCTCATACAGAAGAGACTCACGACAAGAATTTCATTGAACGTGTATGATTACATTCATTTAGAGTGGACGGAGGAATTCGGTTGTCACACGGATAAATCTGGACTTGAGTCAAGTTGATCTCATTAATCAGGCGTGCTATGGGGTTGACAGTGATGAGCTCCATTCTCAGGTGTTGAGTTACTCGAACACTCGAAGGAAGGGCTCCTCCTACTCTCTTGATTCACTCCAAATACTTCTGCCCCTTTAAGATTAGTGGCACATGCCATCGGACACTCCTGCACCTGTCTCACACTTATCTAGATGGAAATTAAGGTGAAGGCAACTCTGCAGCAGCAGCAGCAGTGGCAAGGACTCACTTTACTTTATGACACTCTACAAATTAATCTTCATCATCCGTCTTCTTTACAGCTAATAGGTGGATACTCAATGAGATCCGATTACTCCGTAAAGATTTCCACATAGGCCTAAAGCTCTGGAATCAAAGTTTTCAGACACGTTTGTTCAAAGGAAGTCATTTCCACGTGCCCCAAAGTTGGAACTGTGGTGAGACAAACTTTCGCAATAATAACACAGCTACTTTGTTTGTTGAAGCAAAGCTACTTAAACAACGGCTGTTCATGCAACGAATTGAGAATAATAATTGTAATTAAAGAAAATCAGTAAAAATTGTACGGGAAATCTAATATCTGAAGGAAAAACATGACAATCATTCTCATTAGCGTGGGTGGAGGGAGATGCATAATAATAAGCATCATATTTCTACAGATGAAATCTACTAATGTGATGCTATTAGATTAAGGCCCACGCATTAATTCCCCAACTTATACGGCCTAGACACGCCCGATAAAAAGCTCCCGCATACTAATTTCGTTGAACATGAGGCAGTCTGCAGTCTCTGCTCTGCAGTACTTGCAGTCGCAGTGATACGAGTCGGAACTATAGTTATGATTCAAATGACACGATTATCTGCGTAAGCAATAAATACAAACATAATGTGATTTGTTCCTGAGTGAGTGTACCAGTGTACGTGAGAAAGTTTATTTTAATAACGACCTTGGTGTATCGATTAGTAGAGGCAGTTGTAGTGGGCATCATTATCGTTAAATGTCTCCTTTGGCAAGTCAGACCTCCCTTCTTCCGTCATCGTACGTACCAAATCTTTGATAGCAAACATAAAATGACTGATTGGATCTCTCGAGAGGACCACAGAGAATGATGGAATTTAGGGTGGCCCAGACAGAAGCTCAGCAATCTGGAATAATATGGGTGGAATGCCTGTAGGATTGATTAAAGTAATTTAAGCGTAGGTTGGCTATCATCAATACTTTGTGTGTACTGCAGAGGTAAACTTGTTGATATTTTATCAATCTTTGTCATCTGTGCTTCACCTCAGACGAAGGAGTATAGACTCTCTCTCTCTCTAACTTTATTGGATAAAACTAATAATCTAAATGTGATCCTATCTTTACTTTTTTATGTCTTATGTTAGTTACTTTGCTTGTTGATTTACTCCCGGACGAAAACAGAAAAGCCCACACAAAGAATTCCTCAATGCGTTTCTCTCTCTCTCTCGAAGATTCGGTTCGATTTATTTAGACGGTGATTATTCGAGTACGTTTAATAGAGAGAATCTAGAGACTGTTTGTAGGTGAAGTACAAGTACAAGTAGCCCAGGAGCATCAAATGGTGAATGATGGGAATCACTTAATCTTCACGGGTGTTTTTTGTTCCGCGTTCCAAGTTAGCAGTTGATGATGAACAAGGAGTGTTGAGAAGATGTTCCCACCTTTAAGTTAAAGGCTTTCGTTTTCCTCCAGTGTGGATGAAGTAATTGATTGTGCTAGAGAGAGAATAGGAAGAAGAAGAAGAAGACAGGATAGGGTTAGACCACACCGCCTTTGACCTTTCAACCGTTTTATTCAATTGGTTCCCAACTATGTGTGTTGTTCATTCGTGTTTCAATTTAAGAATTGTTCTCTCCATCGTTTCCCATTATCATTATGGGTTTCACCGGGAGGAAGTGATGGAGGTACTAAATGGATATGGACATTATCTTCTCACTTCTGCGTGGAGGGATGGATTACACACACAGTCAGTCAAAACTGAAAAGTAACAGTAGAACTTGTTGGGTTATCGTGGGAAAGAGTTTCACTCCTTCTCGCCTGCCTGTTTGTCTAATGCATCAACAGCTTGTTATCTCGGTAATTGTGATTGCTGAGTGAGTAATACAAAACTTTCTTCATGTGTGAAATGGGCTTTCTGAATTCCATTATTAGAATACAAACTTCATACAAATACTACATATTTGAAGATGCCTTTTCTGCATTTTTCTTATCTCCGTAAGTTATATATTAATGTAATTATATATTACGGATTGAAAGTAATGTCCAACTTGCTTTTGTTTTCATCAAGGAACATATTATTTGCATGCAGAATCTATTTTGTAATCCAGACAAAGATGTCTGAAGTCTGAGACGCTATCTTGTCTCAAAGTATAAATGGATAAGCTAACAACAAACTGTGAATAAGAATAGTCAATAAGGAACGAGTTTTTGTGCACTAAAGGAACTCTCGTGTAATGGACTGTGTCTTTGAGTTTCTTAAGTGGTTTATGATCAAATCGGTAAAAATCTACTTCGAGATAACAGCAGACTTGATGGAGTTATTTAAATGTGCTTCGTAGCTGTGGTCCGGGTTCTCTAATGAACATTCCATGTTGTCTTTCTGCAAAATCTACTCCTACCGTGAAATCAATTGTATTTGTGCCCAAGTTCTTCTTCAAGGTCATTGTGAATTTTGCAATCCACAAGCTAGATTATAGAATTTGAAAATTCCAGTTTTGAACTGTTAGTATACTAGTTAGAATTACGAAATTAGCAAAGCATTAAAAACTATTGATAGATTCAAACTCAAATTAGTACGTCACAATAATTAATCGCACACGAACAATGAGGAAATCATAGAAGTTTTGGATTCTAGCTGAACAAAACCAGTTTTCTCATGTTTGGAATATCAAGCAATCAACATTAATGAGTTCTTTAACGACTTTCCTCTCTATGCAAAATAAATAAACTTTGCTCATTTAATCAAACAACTGAGTTTTTGCTCTAAACTTCACAAATGAGAGATACAAAATAGAGTTAGCGTCCTTCACAATATAATTTATGAAGGGAAACTCGTAAGATTCGAATCTAGCATTGAAAAATACAAGCCACTGTCAATAAGAACCCGCATTAGAAGTAGCAGTGTTTTGAGATTGATCGTAGTAACTTTCTTCAATCGATAGAAGAGAATGTAGCAATCAAATCAAGAATTCTTGTGCTTCTGTTTTTCACATTCTAATTCCCCTCGCTGTCAGACTTATTGTAGTGAGATTGGATTCAGAACTTAGAAGTGCAATTAACGCTGAGAGAGCCTTAATGACAATTCCCACTAAGCGAGACTAATCTTGGCAATTGGGACAGCAATCATGAAGCCAGCAAGAGACGACGACCATCCATCCATGCAATTTAATTAGTGATTGGCTGATTGGTAATAATAGGAAGAGAGGAAGACTCTAAATCTGAAATCATCCGAAGAAGCAGAAGAAGAGAAGAGACAGAGTGAGTTGTTAGTAGGTTTCTACAACTCGAGCGGAAAAGCACATTCTTCCTCGTTTCTAACATCTCCTTTTCTCACAACACACTTCGCTTGTCATTTGACTAGAAACTATAATTTTGAAATCATTCCTCCGTTCCTTCAAGTAAAAGCGCAGATCTTGTGTAATTAATATATTGACGAGGGAAGCGAAGAGGATTAAAGAAAACTCAGTGAGGCTTTAAAACATCGCGTTATGTATGAAAAGAACGACATGAGAATGCGAAATGAAGTAGTGTGAGTCCGTATTACATCGCAGAATTCAAATGAACTCGTCTGGAAAAATGGTTTTAGGGAGTGCACAAAGTCTTTAAGCCTACGCACTTTAAGAACGCCCACACTTCGGACTTCCAGAGTTGATAAGAAGAAGAAGAAGAAGAAAGCAAGCACAAGAATAATATGGCAAACAGGATGAGGATGATGAAGAATAGGTTGAACTCTCAAGGATTTTTTGTGTGAAGATTTGTGCTGGCTTCTTCTTATGTATGTTGTTATCTCGTGCTGTGTGCAACGATGCGGCTGAGACTTCTGCAACATGACTGGCTGTTATCGTTCTGAGCAAGAATATAATTTTCTAAAATGTGTAATTCACTGGTGAATCTCATTGGCTGTCTTTGCACCTTCACACCCACGTACAATGTCAGTGGTTGTGTGTTAAACCGCAATAAAATATCTTTAAACTTCTTCCACACGTTTAAGTTCTTTTAAAACTGGTTCACCATCATGAACGCTTTAATGGTGCGATCCTCATCACGCAGTCACAACATAAATGATGTTGATGATAATGAAGAAACCTATAAGATTTAGGCGACTCCGAGGTGATAATTTTATGGCATTGCTTCGTCCTAAATCATTTTGTGGAATATTCTAATCAATTTGTGAGTGATATTGGTCCACTCACATTTCAGACTCAGATGGGAAAGACGCATTTTTCATACTTAATTCGTACTGAGTCGTCTCACAAGCGTGAAAATGGTTAATGTACATGAGCATTTTATAATGAATTGATGTACCGTGAAGACATTTCAATAGACTAAATATTGCTCGTCGTAATAATACCCAAAGGGTTGTTGTGTGTTGTAAAGTTAATGAATCTTGAAATGAAAACGTCTCAAAAACTCTTTTGTGAGTAAGTTTGAAGAAAGGTGAATACAGTAAATTACCCTCATTCACGATAATTCTTAATCTGTAAGCTGAATCGGACATTAGTCTCTTCTGCTGAACAACATTGTGCAAGACTTAAAGACTTTGTTGAAATGACAACTCGGTCGGTTTCTCAATGCAGTTGCAGTGAAAGACATGAACGGCTGTGCAGCCCCTATCACTGTCACACATTTTGTGTGAGGACAAAAGTTGAAAGCAGCTTGAGAGTAGATAAAGAAATTAAAACAGAATTGTGAACGATTCACTTAACTCATTTATATGAAGCTAAGACGCACAGACAGACTTAAGTCTAAAGACTACGCTGATTTAGATTTTAGAGAGAGAAGAGCTAAATGAAAGGCTGTATGTACAAGATCTTCAATCATTCCTCTGTTGTTATTGTTGACGGGTAGTTTTGAATTCAAATTGTCAACTGAAAAAATTAACTTGTGCAAGTCTCACATGAAGAAAAGTAGAACAGTTGAGAAGAGGAGGGTAAAAACGTTAGAAAGAAACGAGTCCGTCTTCTTCGGCTCATCTTCTTGTCTAGCAAAATGAGAGCAATCCAGAATACAAAGTGTGTGAATATCTTTCATAAAACAAGTTGTTGGCTGATGATGAATTGGAAAATGTTGGATGACAAAAACTGATCCGGATATGAGGTTGCATTGCATGCAGTCATAAAACTTAATACTTTGTGTTTGAACAACATAACATTGTTTCCTCATTGGAATCAATGTCATAAATTCCTCGACGGAGATATCCTTGAGATGCAATTGCAGCAACGGAGTTTGAGTTGAGAATTCGATGGAACTCAATTAACGTGAAGAAAAAGCACAAATTCTTGTATTCAAAGAAGAAGTTTAATTTTTGTGGGTCGTAGGTGAATGTTTTGTACTACAATCTACAACTACACAGATGAAATCAAATGTTGGGATCAATTTGATTTGATATGAAAGTAGTTCTCTGTGTGTCCACAATTAAGTTGACAGATCGTCGTATAGGATAGACGAGAGGTTGAGTGTATGAACCAGTTTGACTTAACACATGTTGAATCAAATGATACGTAGATAATGTTTATTTAATCATTTGAACTGTCAAGAAAGAATTTGAGTCAAGAATTTCATCCGATTGACGGTGACTATTCACTTTTAATTTAAATGGCTCATTTGAATTTTAGAATACGATGATGGCATTTTTACTTTGTGGAGACTGCTTTCCTATGAATACGAAGTAAAAGAGACTTGAGCCTTAGAATTGAATTTAAGGAATGATCTTTTG
>JAQGAD010002306.1:0-14096 GCA_034696625.1 Isotomurus palustris
CGGAATAGAAGTTTACCTTGCGAGTGTTGTCCAGTGGATGTCTGAGTCCCTTTTGAGTTCGTCTCCACCTGATTCCTAAGGTCGTCGTCGTCGTCGACTGTCTTCATCTTCTTGGCGGTGGGTGGGTTCTCCATTGTCGAATGTCGACAGTCGACAAAGTCACTTAATTCAGGGTGGAAGAAGTTAGTGTGGCTGGTGTGGTGGGAATGAAGTCGTGGAGAAGAATGAAAAGAAACTCAGCCAAGTCGCCTCGTTCCCCTTTTCTCCCCTTTAGTTCTTCTTCAACTCCAAAATTCCTAAAACTGAGGAAAAAACCCAATTCCAAAATACCTCAGAAATTCAAAATGGGACAAAAGCTAAAAATGGAAGGAAAGAATGAGTCCAACAGTAGACCAATTAATGAATTAATTACTGGAGAATAAATAATTAAGTTTATTGTTCTCGCTCAGTTTTCATTACACAATTAATTAAGTTGACTTTGGCTCAGTCTGACGATGACATGTGTGTGTGAAGATTAATTAAGGGCCCTCTTATTATCCTCCGCTTTCTTTTATCGATATGAATGATCTCATTCCTAATTAATTAATTCATTAATACTCCCTCCTCTTCCTTCTCCTCCGTCAGTCTTAAGTGACCTTAGAGTTAATTACACACCTGTTCTCTTAATTAATTAAGTTCGATATTTAACGACAATGGCAATTAATTAATTCATCCTTCGTTAAGAGTACAAATGATTAAACAATAATGACGACTAGAATCTACAAATCTCTCTTTAATCGTTTACGTGTGTATTCGTCTCCTTAAATCTAATACCTGAAGTTTAATCACATTTAATTAATTATTAATTAATTAAAACTGTATATTTAATTAGTGCAGTACACAACACGGAGAGACAGTGTGAAGGTTCCTCTTCTTGGTCCTACTTCATGGATATTCGTAGTCTCATTGGTTAATTCGATATATTCGATGCTCACAAGACACACACAACACCAATTAACTAGCAATTTAAATGCCCAGTAAGTAGACAGGTGAGAATTAATTACTAATTACTAATTAATCGTTAATTAACTCCTTAGCTATTCAGTTCTCGAATGTTATTTCTAATTAATGGATCAATTATAAATCTGAAAGTGGATAGGAGGTTAATAAAAATCAACCTGGAAGTATGGAACACAATTCGTGGAAGGGTCAAACGTCAACGAACTACTCCCCAACTAATTAATTAATTAACTAAAATCATACTTGAATATTAATTAACTTCGTAATAAATAATTGCCTAATTAACACTGCTTAATTAAGTGACTCTCCTTCTTCTTATTGTCCTAATTAAATACTGACATCACACGTGCGTGAAAGTCTACAAGGAGTCTTCCATCGTCTCCGAAGAACAACTTGATGAAGACGACGACGAAGAAGATGTCGACGAATTCGACTTCTTCAGTTTCGACTCGAATTCGACGAGTTGTCCCATGAAGTTTAAGTTGGGCGAGATGATTCTCCTGCAGCGCTGGACCACCGCGTACGCTTCCAGCGTCGACAACTCTGCGTGCTTCATGATGTACGCTATGGCGATGGTCGGTGAGCGCGAGATTCCCGCCTGGCAGTGAATCAAAATGTTCGCTCCTTCTCTTCGCGCCTCTTCTGCAATTAACAAAGTAATTAATTAGTTAATTAATTAATTAATCCAGCAATAAGTTAATCAATCAGCATGTTTTTTAAGTTACCGATGAATTGACACGCCTCTTCGAAGTGGGGAGCGAGGTTTTCGGTGAGGTTGTCGCTGACTGGAATCCACTTGGTCCTCAGGTTGTTTTTGTTGCTGGAGACTCCTCCCCCTGGAGGGGAGGAGTTTGTGGGGGCGAGTGAGGTCACAGGGGGCGAAGTGGTTGTGAGGGAGAGGACGTATCTGATTCCGAGGGAAGCGAGGAGCTCGGAGTCTCCCGAGTCCCGGGCATTTCCCACCCACAGGAAGGGAAGGACCTGAGTGGGAGGTTCGGATTCGAGGGAGGAGGAGGAGGTGAGGGGGGAGGTTGGGAGGGGGGAAAAGGGACCCCCGAAGGAGAGGGGGTCTTTCCTCTGGGGACTCATCATGAGGGACAGCGATGATTCCGTCAGATGCGGATGGAGTCTGGAGAACTCCTTAAACCCACCTGCAATCCACAAATAAATCCCAATTGATTAATACAGAAGCTCCAGCATTTAAAATGACATTTATTTGTACAGGGTGAGTGAGATTTATGGCCTGAGCTATTAAAGTGGATGCAATAAATAGAGATCCCTGGGGATCCATTGAGAACACCCGCAACTCACTCAATTACACACAAAGTAGAGGAGGAAGGAAGGCTCCCAAGTGTTTGCGTCCCACTCCACTCCAAATCTCTTCCCACACAAAGTGGAAGTCAACTGGAGAAGCTGGGCTGGATGAGTTCCAGGAAGGTCCTTAAGCAAACAGGGACAACCTGGAGACACCCGGATTCACTTCCACGGAGACAGAGAGAGAGATTACTCAACAACACACTCCTCTCTTCGTTTAATGACACACACTTAATGAGTAATCTGCTACAGGAGTCTCACAATGGAGTGGCATGCGAAGACTCATCCAAATCAAACGTTTGTTCCTCTGTCTGAAGGAAAAGTACCTCAACCATCGCTGCGGCTGCAGTGTGAGTGAGTGTGGCTTAAGCTTAATTGATTTAGGACTCATTCATAACACGTGGAAGGATGGTGAAAGCATTCTTAACGTGTAAACAGAATGTGATGTGATTTCATGAATGAAGGAAGGAAGCCTCCACTCTAATTGGATCACTTTGCCTCTCTCTCTGCTCTACTTTCATGCAAACTTCCACACAACTAAATTCTTTAGCCACACACACACACACACACACACACACAATGATGATGACAGTGTGTGTGTGTGTGTGTGGTTTGACTTTAATTTGTGTGTGTGGGTAGGAATAATACGGGAGAATTGCTACCCACACTTGGCTTTCCACTCAATCAATAAACCTCACCTCACCTCAACTGTACAGGGTGGCCATTAAAATTAAATGGAGGTAGCAGTAGTTTCCCACCACCCACACATCCGTTCATCCTTTCCACGTCTCTCTCTAATCAACTCCCGTATTCCTTCTTCCTACGCTACTCTCTCCTTTCTCCGTCTAATCGATATTCCCATTCTTCTCAATGACTTCATTCACAACATTCAACTCTCTCTCTCTCTACACTCCCCGGGCCTTTCTCTCTCTCCCTCTAATACCCGGGTATTCTTCATCCACTACCCGGAATGTTACTTTCACCTCACGCCCACACTCTGTCTCACTCCTACAGAGAGGCTATTAAAGCCAACTCTTTCTTTCATCAACACTCAACCTCTAATGAAGACTTGTGTTCTGAGGAACAAAGTAATAAAGTGGATCACCCTGTACGTACAGCTCCCCCGGGAATTATTATCCACTCACCCGCCAATTTATTGCACGGAGTGGGCGAACACAACAGAACTCTTCACAATCTCCTTTGAATACGCCTACGCTCACTCTTTCATCTCTTCCATGAGATCCTAGATTCTATCCATTCCTCCCCACCCCCCGTACATAATTAATTAATTAATTACACTTTTAATTACCTTTGAGATAGAGAGGCTGCCTGTTTTCCTGGAGGAGGTGGGCGAGGACGAAGGAGAGGGGGGAGGGGGGCGACGCTGCAGAGGGGAGGGAGCCCAGGTCCCCCGTACCCTCGTCGTATACAACCACTTCCCGCCATTTGCTCTTCCTCCGCCACCCCCCACACGACGCGGCTCCTCCCACTCCGGTCGCCCACGTCGACACCAAATCCAACACGGACGAGCAGTTCGCCACTCTCTTCCTGTTGAATCTACAGCAATGTAATAAAACATCAAAATTAGATTATTAGGTCAACTGATTAATTAGTAATTAATTAGTTAATTGCAGGTGTGTGTGTGGTTACCTGTCGCTGCACGCGATGTGCACAGATCCGTGGATGTGACTTTGAGTGAAGCAGAGAAGTCCTCGTGTGTCCAGCAGAAGCGTCGTCAACGAAGAAGAAGAACCCCCGCTTTTCGGACTTCTGGAGAGTCTCCGTGCGAGATCATCGGGAGAAATGGAGCGAACCCGGGACTCCAGGGAAGCCGGGGCTTCGCAGAATGCCCGGGAGTTGAGTGGAAGAGCGAGTTTGGGTCTGGAGTCTCTGGAGGAGCTCATGATGGGGGAGGAGCGGTGGATGTGGAGCTGGTGACGCGAGAAAGGCTCCGGAGAGGAGCTGGGCAGCGTCTCAACTGGACCTCCAGACATCTCTGCAATTAATTTAATACACACAACTAACTCATTAATTACTCCCCTACTTAAGCATCCCCAATTAACATGCAATACATCCGGCGTGCTTTACTTGGAGCGTCAGTGTCCCTAACATTCTACGTCACCCACAACAACTCACAACTAACCTAGCCTAAGGAGGTTGTTGTGTTATGCAGTGTGGAGAGGAGAGGAGTGTGCGGGGTGTGGGGCAACTTGCGTCACACTTAAGCAACTCATTTTGCATGAGGAAACCGGTTCTCTCCTTGCAAAACTCAAAACTGCGAAGTTTCATTCATCGCCTTCCTTCCTTAATGAGTGAGGAGTGGAAATGGACTCTCCCACCGGAGGAATTCCCACACAGCCACCGGTCAACGGAGTGAAGTTTCACCTCCAAAAATAAACCACCGAATGACGTAGACGTAGTGTGTGTAGATGTACAGGGTGGACCAAGGATCATCAGAGATCACTTAGGTAGGTGTGAGTCATGAAAGTCACGAAGGAAGGGTTGGTGAAACACCCCGCACACACACACACCTCAAGATAAGAAGAAGGAGAGGGGAAGGAAATGACTCACAACCCTCTCCAAAGAAGAGAAGACGTGGAGATGCGGAGATTTCCAGGAAACTTTGGAGTCTGGAGGAGCAATTAGGAGAAATGTTTCCACACAAAATCCCACCACAAAAGTCTCCCCACGAGAGAGCTTATTGTTATTAGCAGAGCAGGAGAGGAGGAGTGGATGGATGGATGGATGCGGGTAGTTCGGAGATGATGATTCACGGGTAGCAGGCGGAGCGGGTGAAAGTAAAAAAGCTATCCCGGGTAGTTTATGACTCATTGATCAACACTCAAAATCAACCCTACCAACAACGGACAATGGAAAAGAAACACTCACAGTCACAACCACCCCATGCAAATGAGGGTGAGTGAATGACGTAATTCTGAAGGGACACACAGCAGCAGCAGCTTAATGACTCATCCACTCATCCCGATAAATCGGAGACAAGTAGACAAGTCACACAGTAGGATACCCGAATTCGGGGCTAATTGAGAATCAAAACCTGATATTGCAATTCCAGGATGGCTGAATTGGAAATGCATCATTCGCTATGCTCTCTCTCTCCGCCACAACTTCCTTACGAACCGCAGAACAGGAAATCAGCCAAGAAATCCTTACTTGGAAAAACTACTTCATTCACAAATTACTGCAACAATACTACGCAACACACACACACAGTATGTACAGGGTGTGTGTGTTAATTTGTCTCTCTGTGTCTCTCTTCCTTATCTTAATCTTTGCTGTGTTGGTTAATAAGGAAAGGATTACTTGGTAAGTGTTTAAGTAAGCATGGCGGAAGAGGAATGAAATATATCAATCGAATTAAAGCCAAGGACAACATCACACCACTTAACTTAAACGTCTTCCTACTCTCCGTCCATTCGTTCATTCCCTATCATCATCCGGAGACAGAGGAATCTTTTATCGGAATTCCTTCGGATTAATCGAAGATGACTCACATATCCCCTGGGAGTGAGGGAGAAGACTTAATGGAGCCATTAAAGCAAATGGCAAATATGACAGCCCACTGTGTGCTCAAGCTTAAGCACTTTAAGCAGCCAAGGTCGTGAACTGCTTAAGCTAAAAAATGAGCGACTTTCCTTTTTATGTTTGGATTTAAGGAGTGAGTGAGCACGTGTGAGTTTATTTGTGGAGATGGGAACTTATTTTTAAATCGCCTTCTTTGGCCATGGGGCTTCGTGCCAACTCCAAATGAAACCGAGAAGGTGACTAAGACTCACTTAACTGCTTAAGGTTTACATTCGAAACTCACTTTACTTAAGCACTCTCCATTGGCCGTGGGAACTTTCTGGGTTGCTAGTATAAAACTAAGGAAGCACGGAGCCATTGTTTCACTGTGTGTAACCTGAATCGAAGAATGATAAATGAATATGAATATAATGGACGCTTAAGAGACACGTGGATGAGTCATCCGACTAAACTGCACGCCAAAAGGTTCATCCATTTTTAATTCACCTTCCTCCCTTCGTTTCTTTCTTACGAGTCTGTCTACCTGAATCGAATTACTAATTAATAATTAATTAATAATGAACGTGAACTTCATATTCCAAGCACTTTTACATTACAACTGAATTAATATGAGAGTGAGCTATAAATAGAATCTATGAGTCTAACTAATCGATAGACAGAATGACTTATCATCATTCATCATCAACAATGCTGAGCTGCGTGGAAGTTAAATTACTCATGTTTTTTTCCTACCCAAAATCGCATCTCCAGTTACACTCATTTGTTCGTTTACTCACAATTACATGGAGTCTGTTTAAGTGTTGGACTGATTGTGAGTGCTGAATCAACCGATTAAATCTAATGATTACTAATAAACTAATAATAAGAATACAGATGACCTCAACCTTCTCCTTATCTTCTCCTGCCTGTCTCTCTCCGATAACTCACTTATCATCAAAACCAGAACACAACCTCCAGAACTCTCCTCCCTTAAATGTTAAATAAGAAGCCACCAAAGACTTAACTAATGAGAAACAAACAAGGGAATAAAAAAGTCCCAATTTGGAGTTGAATTTCTTAGGAAATGTTCCTTAGATGGAAAAGGAAGACGACAGACGTCACAGACAACAACAGCAAATATGCAAATGCTCCAACTCTGTTTACTTCATAAATATTGGCGAATGACGATAATGCGAAATGCGAGTGAGGTTGCAATGAAGACACAAAGATTGCAAATTATGGAGACGCAAGAAGACGTCAGAATGAAACTGTACAGGGAGATCAAAAGCTTTTGTGTGTATGTGTGTGGATGGGTGGAAGTTGGAGGTCACGAAACAAAAGGAACACACGGGGAAGGTGTGTGTGCAGTTGCAATTTGCAATTATCCCTGCACAGCCTAAAGCAACAGCAACAGCAACAGCAGCCAACCTCATCCTTCATACCTTAATACATACAGTTAGGAGTTAATGAGTGATGATGACTCATCGTCGCAAATATTTACTCTCTCTCACGCTCCTCCTTAATATTTGCACAGTGAAGCAACTCAATTCTCAAATACACAAGAAAGTCAATGTGTGTGTTTGTTTAGGAAGAAACAGTGTCGATTTCCAAATACAAATGTTCCACTGGACACTCATACATTAAATACAAGCTGGAAGTTGAGTCATTCATTAAATGGTTTTAGATTCTAAACAGACGTGACTAATTGTTGTGTGAAATCTAATGACCCTTCATCTTCTAAAATGAAATCTATTCGTCTAGTAATCCACTTCCACTTAAGTCAAGGCGAGGTACCTACATTCAAATAAATGTATCATCAGAATTCCTACCAACTCGACGTAACCGCAAAAGAATGCCTCAGCCTCGAATGTCTCTGTCTGCACTTCCAAAGAAAACTATGACAAATCTATCTTCCTAATTAACTCACAGATTAACCTATCTGCTGTCTCATTAATTACACTAATTAATTAATTAACTAATCGTAGAGAGAGAAGGAGGATATCCTTTACCTGATAAGAATACGTTGTCGTTGTCCTGTTCCAGTTTAACGGCGGACGGACACGTCCACGTAAATGTTCAAATAATCTCGTTTTTGTTCTACAGGGTGACTTAAGGTTTCGTTCCAAATTGAAATGAACACGAACAATTCACTAACACAGCGTGTAAACGAACTTAACTCGCATTTAATTTCTCATCAGACGACACTTGACTTGACACTTGATTTGTAGGAAACACTGTAGTATTTGTAACTTGTAACTATGCAACTGCTTAAGCTCTGGTCTGTCTGGCGTAAAAACACAACAGTTAGATGTGACTTAATGTTTAGTAGGTGTGTAGTTAATGTTTGTTGTTTGTATACACAAGCTCCTTAATGTAAATATTAATGCTGGGAGAATGAATGAGTCAGCCTTCTCTCCTCGTAAGCGACAATAACAACAGAAGACAGCAGCGTTAAACGAATGTGTGTGGAGTGTGCAAAGACCGAAGCGAGACTGAAACTTATTCTCCCACCGCCACACTACCAACTCACCAAAGGATGATTCATTCTCTCAGGGCCGTAACCACACTCTACTCTCATACTACGCAGTACACATCCATCGCCGCTTTATTTCCTACGCCCCCTTCTCTTCTGTGTGTGCTGGTTAACACGCACACACAAACTGTTCATGACTCCGTGTGTGTGTGTGTGTGTTCACACTGATGTTAACCTTAATGGAATAGACTGACTTAGTGAGTGAGGGAAGCTTAGCAAATGCGAATGTAAATGGGAAGCCTGAGATTTTATTTTATTGCTCGGGTCAAACGCTAATTCCCCTCCATCAATCATCTCTACTCTATCGTCTTTCTTAGTGACTCACCCTGTATATTAAATCCAGACACTTCCACAACATCCCCGAACCTTTTTACTACTACGCTGTTTAGGGTGATTAATGATAAGTTTCAATTACTACGCACCAGACAATAAGTAAATGCTCGAAATGATAAAATGTTTATTGCTTAATTGCTGGATTGCTTAAGTGCTTAAGCAGCAGTTTATATTATCTGTGGTTGCTTATCATTAAGCTGTGAGCTTCATTTGCAAGTTGCAAATGCTCCACGCAATGCAATTAGAATGACGACCACTTGTTTGTGCAAATAAAAATGCGTTGGCCAATTTCCTCCATTTTTTGCATGTACTGAAGTAGGTTTAGATTTGTAAAATGTGTGTGGGAACAAATGGGATCATCGTACTTCCAAGTTCCAACAATGACTTAATTCAAAATGTAGTCATTCTTCGGAAGTATTAAGTCACTCTTGGTGACTGTATAATAATATTATGTGTACGTGGAGGTGTCACTTAATCTCATCTGAGTGATTCAGTTGATCTTGTGTGTGTGTATGCAAAGTGAGTGAGATATGGGAGATAGATAAGAAGGAAGGAGGAAGGATTGGTTACGTCACCCAAAAGATATCCAGTGCGACTTCCTCTATGAATTTTAATATTGACAGATCATCATCATCATCATCATTGCCTATGAATCATCATGAAAAGTACACAAAAGGGTCCTCCATTGTGAGTCACTCACACACACAGGGTCTCCCTATTCTCATCCAGCAGTCCAGATGCTTCACCCTTCATTCACTCACTCCATGAATCACTAATATGTATATGTCCATAATCACACACATTGTGTGTGTGTGTGTAGTTAAAAGCCTACAATAGATGTGTGTGTGTGTGTGTGTGTGTGTGTGTGTGTGTGATTCTGAGAAACTTTCGAATGTGGGAGGGAGGAGGAGGTCCGTGGGAAGTTTCTGGAAGTGTGGAAACCGTGGAAAGAATTAGAAAGCATGTGAAGTGTTGAGTCCCTGGCGAATGCTATTTCGGTTGATCTTTGAGCCTGGAATTAGGGAATCGCGAGAAGGTGCAGGGTGGGCGAAATTGTTGAGTTGTGCAATTTGTTTATTACATTTCCAGAGTCCTCCTACGCACAAATAAACCCGAGAAAGCAAGGAGAAAGAAGAAAGGCGGGTAGTACAGTGAGGAGATTCGGAGAAAGGTGACCTCGTTCTCCAGGCTGGAAGGAGAAGGAAAAGTCCGAATCTTTTGGATGAGAATTCCAGAAGCCCACGCAGAATGAGTGAGGCATTTCCTGCGGAGGAAGGAAATGGACAGCGAGGAGATTAGCTCCACCAAATAACTCCAGTCCAAATATTCCCATTCATTCGATGGGCCTGGACAAAACAAAAATTCCTCCTGGACAACAAGAAGGCGACCAAATGAAGGAAGGCTGAGGATTACGGAGGAATTAACGAACGAATGAATGAATGAATGAATGGAGGTCTGTCTGTTTGTATGTGAGAAAGGGCGGAAACGTCTTGTTCTTCCAGAGGTTTCCTTCTTAAGGGTCTCCAGCTGGGAGAGAGTGAGAGAGAGGTGCGAAGGGTCCTCCGATGGATCCGAATGGGACCCTTTGGATGAATGACGTGTCCCTTCATTCATTCAATGAGTCATCTCTGTTCTCTGTGGCACGGGCCGATGAAGAAGGGCGAAGGAAGGATTGTGTCCATCTGCCTGCACCGATTGTCGATTGACAGAGTTCCCCTCCTCCTCCTCCTCCGTTGATTAGTCATCGTGGGTTGCTGCTGGCTGGCTGAAATCACAACAACAACGGTCGCTTTGTTCACCGGAGAGAGAGGAAACGACTGAGGATGGATGGATGGAGTGAGGCAATTAAGAGAGAGAGAGAGCGGAGGAAGGAAGAAGCCTTTCCTCCCAAACTGGACCACATTTCTCCAATGATACGATAGGAATAAATGGATGTGAGAAGTTCCTCTGTGGGACAACAGGAGGAAGGTTCACTTGTAGTTGTAGTTGTTGTTCCTCTGGAGAAGGTTAACGGAAGGATGGATGGCCATTTGTGAATGAAATGCCACTGCACTACTTTTATTTCATTTGTGTAGTAAATAAAAGCGGAAGGAAGTTGGATTGGCGGTGTTTCCGGTCTCCACCTGCAACTGCTCTCCATCTCATCATTTATTCATTCACAAATCACAGGATTCCTCCAACGGTCATCCGAAGGAAGGAAGTGGATGGACACTCACAATGGAGTGTGTACAAATATATATATATGTACCTCTCATTAAGTGACACACACATGTACTTCCACTCTCAATCCTCATCATCACGTGTGTGAGGAGAAGACTTAATGAGTGAGTGTGTAGACTCATCTCCGCGTGTTTAGTGAGTGAGTGAGTGAGTGAGTGAGTGTACTACTGCGTACACAGACGTAATGATCAAATGAGAGATGAGGTGCCTTTTTTGTGGCTCGTCTCTCTCACTTTTTTATTTCCACGAAGGACGCATACTTAAGCAGACTCATCGGGATACCCCGTACAACTCGTCTCATCATCTTCACACTCTCTTCCCCGAAATGTTTTCCAACCTCAACTTGCGAGGAAAGTACCTGTGACCTTGTTTCTTAACTTGGAATTAGGTACTCAGCTTTATTAATTAATCACAGGTATTTGTATGTATGTATTTGGTGAGACTGGATTAAGTAGATTGGTAGGTAGGTGTAGGTAGTTAAGGAGGAGGCCTGAGGAGGGTTTCTTCCTTTAAATGTCTGGATAAGCACTGGCGACATAACGTCGACCTTGTCGATTGATGAAATGCGTTTGGATGACGACGTTCTTTCCATTCAGCTTCACAGGACAGCGGCCTCCAGGGCGCGCGAAGAAGCAGACGGTGTACAAGGCGAATTCAAATTCCGGAGATGTTCCCACGAACATCGAGCTTATCGGCTTCTCCGTGTTACTCCAGTCGAACTTGTGCTTAATTATCTTTCCCTTCTGCAATGTCACAATGGAAGTTAATTAGTAATTAATTAAGGTCATTAATTATTTCACTTAATTAATTCAGACTTACAGCTCCCAGGTCGACTGCTTGACCAATGCGTCCCTTGTAGTTGAGGTTGTTGGCAGATTCCTCTCGGGAGAAGAAGACCCAGTTGTGGAATCCAGACACCTTCCCGTCTTTGATTTCTCCGAGAAAGACGTGTTCGAACCCGGATGAGCCCAGCATTCGGTTTTCTCGGGAGTAGAGACCGAACCACGCCTGGTGGACTGCCTCCCTAAATACCCGCCCCGGATTGCTTCCTCCGTTCGTCCGTGGAGACGTCCTCCTCAGGAGGTTCTTGTCACTAAGCAGCTTCTGTGCCTTCAGCATTGGGGGTGTGGTCATTATGGCGTCAAGGAACGCCGACTCCTCCCCCGTCTCCTGCGACGTCACGTCCTCAGCTATTCCAACTCGAGGGACGTAGTTGTTGTGCAAAGGAATCAGCTTGGAGATTGTTGGCTTGGAATACGCCGAGGATTGGACTGTGAGGAGTCTAGAGGTCACAGGAAGGTCACAGAATGGTCATTAGATTCTCAGAGGTCACAGGAAGGTCATTACAGGTCACTGGAAGTCTTAAGTTAAGCTTACGGTCGAGCAGCAGCGTCTTTGGTGCAGGAGAAGCAGGTGGATCCCTGGAGATTAATGGAGACGAGACTTCCACAGTTGTTGACGTCATTGGTGAGGATGTCCTCGGAGAATGTCGCCAATTCGACGTCTGTCACCGTTCCTACGAATAATACACAATTTATGAAATCATGACGTCACCTGTAACCACCCAAATAGGTCGTCTAAGAAGTCATTAAGTCAGTCGTCACGCAGTTTAAGTCAGTTTGGGTGTAACCAGGAGGAGTCACGTGACCACAAAAGTGACCAATGTCTTCACAGCAGTCGTCGTGCTTTGCACAGCCAGCGTTGCACTGGCAGGGAGCGTCAGCGTCGTGTTTGGCGTCACAGCGACCTCTGCAGGTCAAGCAGAGGTCGGAGAAGTCAGGGCAGCAGTCAGAGTGTCGCTTACAGGCGGAGTTGCACTGACACGTCTCTGGGGGTCCATCCTCAACGAAGTCGCCCCCACAACGCCCCCCACACGAGAAGAAGAAAGGGGAGGGGCCACGAGGAGGAGGAGCTTGTCGAAATTCCCTCATTAAGTCTGCAGCACATCAAGTAAACAGCGTCCAGTCAGACCCAAGTCAGCGTTTAATCGTGTCAAAGGTGAGTCGTTAACTTACCAGCGGTGCCCTGCGAGGTCATTGGCCCCACACATGTCCCCAGGAGGAGGAGAACCCCCCAGGGAAGCCACTTAAGCAACTGGGACTCCATTTGTGTGCGCAGTTGAGTGAGGAATGGCCGTCGTCTTCGTTGGCAGTTGCTTAATGAGCAGAGAGAGATGGATCTTAATGAATGGAGGAGAGTTAGTTAGTTAATGAGTGGGAGTGGAGGATGGGGTCATGAGGTCAGGGGAATTAATCTCTGGTGACGTCACACTGACCACCATTGATGCTCCAATTGATTAAGTATTATTAAGGAGGAATGATCGAAGTCGGAGTATTTTGATGGGACACTCAGCTGCTCTTTCTTCCAACCACCACCACCACCACCACCACCACCTCCTTCCTTAAGCAATCCTCTCTCTCTTCACGAGGAGATTGCCTCCCACTGCATCTTCTTCTTCTCGCTTAAGCACCCAATTCATCTTCTCTCCTCAATATCTACCGAACTGTCCATTAAACTACTTTAATGGTCGTTTCGACGAGTAAGCGATTGAAGTCTTCAGTTGGCGATAAATCGGAGGTCAGGAGATGGAAACGAAAATATTAAGTAATGTGTCTCCAGTCTAATCAGTTGTGAATGACCTACATCACCACCACCAATTAATGAATCCATTAGTTAACAGAGCAGAGCGACTAAATTAATTAAAATTAATTAAAATTAAGAGCAGGTGTGTGTGGGACTTGAAATAAATGAAGGAGTGAGGGGAACGGATGGACTTGTTGTGTCTATTTTTAAGCTTTTGTCTCTTCGCATTTATTTTCAGAATTTGATTTGGGTTTTTTCATAATTCTGGGAATCACAATTTCACAATTAGTCTAATTTTGGAAGGGAAAGGTGAGAAGGAAGGAAGAGACTGAGGAGCGAGTGAACTTCTCTCATTCTTCGTCACGCACTCCAGCCACATCAACTCAATCCATCTCCTCTCCCTCCTCCAACACTTCCGCACTCTGATTAGTGACTTTGTCGACTGTCGACATTCGACAATGGAGAACCCACCCACTGCCAAGAAGATGAAGACTGTCGACGACGACGACGACCGGAGGAATCAGGTGGAGACGAACTCAAAAGGGACTCAGACATCCACTGGACAACACTCGCAAGGTAAACTTCTATTCCG
>JAQGAD010002307.1:0-14092 GCA_034696625.1 Isotomurus palustris
GTACGCATTCTTTCCAACAACCACTTCTAGACTGTGCTTATCTTGAAGATTAAAGACTTGGTCATTCATCTTCTTGCGCTTTAAAAATAGTAGCTAGCTTTCATTTTTCATATCGTCTTGCTGAACCTACAAGTCATTCAAACTAGCAATAAAAATTCAAGCATGGATTAGAGTATATATTCTAGTTCAGCTACTGCAGGTTGTTGTTAAGCGTGTATAACACCACCAATTTTCAAATAAATTTACACAGAATGAACTGGTTTCCTCCTCTACAGAGTGTATTTCTAATGGTATTCGCAAACGTGAAATCATGAAATGCAACTATGAAGTGAGTAGCCCACACTGCACTTCACAATGAATTTTTTCGTTGGCTTTTCTGGCAGAAACGCAAGAAAAATATCAATTAAAGTTGAATCTTCTTTTGAATCGCTTTCCCCTTCAGTGACCACCACAAAAGTACATCTTCGTGCTACCTTGATTAAATAAGGAATAAAATAATCTCATATAGGTACTAATTCAAATATTGATGCTTCACATCAAATCTTTTCTCATTTTTCATGCTCACTCTCCTACTGACCGAGTGACTTGAATTACTAAATTGAGAGAACTGAAGTTATTTATGGATGTGCGTGCGCGTGTATTATAAGTAAGTTAGGATAGCTCAGCTATATTTGTTACATTTAGATATGGGAAAACTCATGCATTATTATTATAATATGATTATCGTTTTTCATACTGTCTATATACTATACACTTGAAATAGATATCCAATATTTTAATTTGCTTCACCGACACAATTAAGGTACACAAATAAAAGTATTAGCTTAAAGGTGATGTATACCTGAGTATTTAAGAAATCCAAGTCGACGTTAGTTCAAAATGCACAATTTAGTTTGCATTGATTCACTAATTTCAATCTGGCTTTTAACTACTAAACTACCTGTTCTCCCATTCTATTTGTTGCTCACTTTCAAACAAGTCACTTAATTCACTTAGTTAGTGCGTAAGGTAATCTTCATATTTTAGAGAGCACTTAGGCGGTTTATAGATTTTAGGTAGAAATGAAGATAACTCGATTTGTATACTGCTTGACACTTCCATTTTGAAACTTGATTTGAACTTGAATTTGTTTAGAACTGTCGCAAAATTTTACATGCTTATTGTAAACAGGAAAGATTGATGCGAGCAGGTTGAAAACTAAAAGGAAACTATCATGGTTTAGTAATTATGGGTAATGTTGAGCACGTGTGAAATAGGTTGTGTCCAAATGAATAAGGTTGAGTTGATAAGAACCTGCCTGTGCAAATGCATACGTGGGAATGCATTGAAGAGGCAACGAGTGCAGACAGAATCTTCTTCCTTCCCAACTGCTTTTAGCAAATAAAACAAGATTCGCTAAAATCTTACTTCCCTCATATGCTATTTGATTCTTTTGACAGCTTTTGCACCACTGCACTGGTGACTGGCTTCATAGTATTGTGCGAATACAGAAGAGAGTACAACTACTTCAGGTATACACGGTTAAGGAAGGAAGATTCCCTTTTGTCTTGCTGCTAAATTGTAAATGACTTCATGATGTGTACAACATTATGTTCTTTCACAAGAAGTGTGTGCTATACTGCGATCATTTAATGCCCCAGTATATACGTTATCTTTTAACAACGAGAATTATTATTTATTATAAATCACTAATAGCTGGAATGAATTTTCAAAGGGAAAGTGAATAGACATTTGCAGCAGGTGTGGGGTATAAACATGGTTATGACCACAGTTAAAATCTCAAGTCCCAACTGTATTCAATGAATTCACTTATACGGCTCACTGTGGACTCAAGACTTGCACTCCCGTCATTCCGTTTTGTTGTGTATTTTTTAATGTTGGGAAAGGTTCCTACTGACTGTTTGAATTCCTTCCAATATTTGTATGAAATATTCGTGTACACAACTGCTAGTGAACCTAAAAAACTGCATTACTGTATCATTGTAGGGTTAACTCTACAGGCATCAAAAGATTCCTTTGCCATTTTATTAATTATTGAATCGTGAGAATAGATAGAACTTTGGTTGCTTGCACGAAGCAACAGCTAAAAACAATACATAGGCAATACGTAGTGGCGGAGACTTAGCATTTACTTTCTCATAAGGAGGTTTCGAGGTTTATTATAACCTATTGTCGGGTTTAATTACACTAAATTAAATGTTTCACAAATCGACGACCGTCCTGTAACACAATAAGGCTCGGATAAGGGTGTGTCGGTTTGTATCTGCACGTCATTTATATGTGGGAAAGTAACTTGGATGAATGGTATCTTCAGTTGCAGACAGAGATGAAAGGTGGGTAGATAATTCAATTAAAAATGCTAATGCACTAGTTGTTCTTTGGTTGTTAGTACTTTTCTGAGATTAGATTACTGGTGGAATTAGTGTGAATAAAGTAAAGAAAATAAAATAAATACCATATCAAGGCACTAAATCAAAACTGATAGTGATAATCACTAACCAGAAAATGTGTTCATTTTTATACACACCGGAAAGTAAAGATGCAGTTTTCCGCTTAGGCGTAAAACTTTTATTAAGATGCAGCTTAACTGGGCGAGTCAGTTGTCTACAAAAACACTTGCTCATCTAGAAACAGATGTAATTTTTTGAAAGACTCAAATAAGCGACTTGCCA
This sequence comes from Isotomurus palustris, assembly GCA_034696625.1. NCBI lineage: Eukaryota > Metazoa > Arthropoda > Collembola > Entomobryomorpha > Isotomidae > Isotomurus > Isotomurus palustris. Next base: position 2,673 of record JAQGAD010002307.1, read on the forward strand.
ATAAAAGCTCGCCCATTGCAATTTGGTCATGCAGTGGGCTAATAATATGATCTTGGAGTTTGGTATTACAATAACTATATTCTTAACTGTTAAAGCTAATAATACGATAACGATAAGATGAATGCACGAGTTTTTCGTTTGGATACTGCAGAGATGCCACACTTATTTACTTGATTTGGGCTTCTGCTGCTGATCCTGGTGCAAGGATATTAAGTGCGATTCAACCATTCAAGAAAAATAGCAGTCTCGACGTATCAGGAACAAATACTTTTAAAGATGTCTGTCAAGACAAACACATGCACAGGTAGAAACTCCGTTAGTTCTAATTCTAAGATTTGTGAAGGGTGGGGTGGAACATTGTTTTAAAGTCTATTAATAGGTCTTCATTTGTCACTTGTATTTCACACTCGCTCTTTTAAAAATGTTCGTGAACAAAACTCATCCCGTGGTGAATCTTTTGATAATCAATAATCGCAGTGAATGACAAGACGGAACGCTTATTACATGGTGGTCATCATGATTGGAGAAAGACATAGATTTTTTAGCTGACAGTAATTTGTAGGCTAATTGAAGGTGTAATTAATTTGTGTCTTAATAGATTCATCTTTAAAATACTGGCTTATTTCATACGGTAAACTATGTTCCGAGATCTAGTTCATATGTTCGTACTTCTTATGAATTCAAAGCGTCCATTGCTGAGAGCAATCAAGACGTTTGATTGTTTGGGTGAAATTAGAATCAGACTCTTAATTTTGATTCCATTCATGCCCAACTCGGACTTAAACTGGTATCGTATGCGAAATCAATGGCGTTCAATTCACAATCAATTTGATATTTAACATGATTCGTTTCACGAACAAAGGCCGATTTCACCTTCGAGCGATGAACTAATTTTTAAAGTTACAGAGGTAATAAATTGTATAAATAATGGCAAAGCTGGTAACCAAGAGTCTACATAGATGAGCAGGTGGGATCTGCATGAATAATGCATGATGAATAATAAAGTAAGTAGAGAGACTTAAACCGGTCACAAGTTAGAAAGTATTAAGTTAAATGACCATCTCATTTCCTCCTCATCTGCATCTTCCTCGTCTTTGTTAAAATCTCAGATTCACTTGTCTTCTTCCTAACATCTCCAATCTGTCTTTGTGTAATCATACATTACACAGCACAAGGAGCAGCGAATGAACCAATGCCCATCTCTCGACAGCGATTGTATCTCTCATCTCTAGTTTAGTACATGGTCTCACCTACTTTTCCCCTTTTTGTTTAAATTGTGAGCATCATAAATAGTCATAAGGAAATGTGCAACTCATGTGTTTGCTAAAACCACACATGAAAGATACTGCTTAGCGTTGTAGTGGATTAGGAATACTCCCTTGTGTCTCACGTCTTTCGAAGGAATATGAATTTTAAACAATTAACATTAATTGTGAGGGGATCATTTACGTCTGAAAAAGTTCGACTAGGTCAAGCCTCGCCTTTCTATATAATAATTTGATAATGAAATTCTGCTTGCCCGACTGAATCGAATGAAACAAAACATTGCTGAATAAAATTGTCAATAAAACGATCCAAAATGAAAACAACTATCACTCTCGTTTGGATTTCTGAAGCGATGCCAAACAGAGAAAGTTAGTGTCTTCCTACATCAGATTTTTTTAAACTGTAGTCCTATATGGTATTATGGGCAATGTATTTTCATGTAATCATATGCTGAATGAATCAAACCTGAACTTGACAAACAAGTTGGGATCAATTTGTGCATGGGCATGGGATTGCATCCATGTAAGATTACGCATGTAGCCAGGTCTCTCTTGGTGCAAGGAAATAATTTCTTTTTAAGTTTAAACACGTTTGTAAACTAGGTATTAAGTGGTTTTGAAAGTCGATGGTCTTTTGGCTTGATCTTGTGCTGTACAAAGTCATGTTGATGTGAGTCTGCACAATGTCTGTGGCTGCATGTGTGCACGAGGTGGTATGAATAAGTTTTGGTCAGTGTGAATGAGTATTTGTTGTTGTCAGTAGTCCGACACTAAGGAAGAAGGGCTTAAACAATTACGCGTTGTTGGTTTCATTTCATTCTGTGATAGCAGATTTTATGCATTCAAGACTCACACTGAAGAGAATGAACAACATGATGGTGAGCAACCAGCAACGGTACGAGCTGTAAATACAACTCGGCCAAAAGTCGGTCATCGCGCGAGGTCCACTTTTGTGCCATTATCTTAAGTGAAATGTCATCATCTACCTACATTCAAATTCGATTTCATTTGAATCAAACTCTCCTAACGATAAAAAGTTAATATTGTCTCAAATGATCTACTCGTAGATGTAAGTCAATGACATGAGTTTATGTATTGTAAACTCGCTTTCTATAACGTAGGGATACACTATTACTAGTGATTCCTACCCTATTATTTTACAAATTGGAAGGTGCATAGAAGTCCGTAGTTTTCTGTAATACCTTGATGTGTTTTTGTATTAACAGTACTTTATTTTTGAATGAACCAAGGTGTTTTTGAGGTGAAAATTGAGGTGTAATTTCAGGATGAAAGTTGAGTCGCTTATTTGTATGGTCCTATTGAGGTGATTGGATTCTATTATGTACTGAAGTAAATCATTTGGTTGAAGAGTTTTAGGGATTTTCATCGTCAATTTTGAGCAGATATGCTAATGATACAAATAAATGTATAATAACATGGAAGTTTTGTATTTGATTTGTGTGATAGGAGGGGAGAGTGTTAATTGTGGTGCAGACATGGATATCAATTACAACAATGGCTGCTGGATTCGCTTTTATTCAAGCATCAATATACAACTTTGTTTAATGAAAACGAGCATTTAGAATATTTACTAGAGCAACTTGTTTCCCCGTTCAGCCCGTGATTGTAAGCTTCTTTTAAAGACTTCGTATCAGATACCATTGGTGTCCAGCGTAAAAGGTAATCGACATTACTGTGTTGTACACATATATTTAAGAAATTGACACATGACTTCATGAATTTTTCTGATAGTGACTATTGACTTACAACACTGCATCCGAAATCTTCCTCATCATGCTTTGCTCAGACAGTATCTTTCTCTCGTTCATTTCGCACACTAATCTGTTCTGACACTCAGACCTTACGAATTGATCCCGATTGTCATATATTTCATTGGCTGCAAGAAGCATTTCCAGTATTCTGTGTGTATCCCACAAACCGGTACTGGGCTCTTCTTTTATGCTAAAAAACCAAACTTGACTTTTTATCTTCTTCAGACTCTTCAGATGAAATAGGAAATCGATATAGTGGGTTTGTTAAGGCTTAAAACGATACCTTCGAGAAGATCGACTTTGACTAGGCTCGGTAACAACAAAGAGTACATAATATACAGCAGTTGCTGCACAGGCTACCATAAACGCAGTACCAAACATGGCCACTGCCAACGTGTAAGACCCATATTGAAACCAAGTGCCCACCACAATTGGATATCCATTTGCATCTTCACCAAAAAACGTCTTATCATGAGGAACCTCATCTTTGTCTATCACTTGGATTTTGGGTATCTTGTCTAATAGTTTAGATGGGTTTACTGCATCTAAAAACTCTCTGCTCTCTGCTTCTTGAGATTTCATTGAGTCTTTTGAACTAATTTCACTGTCACTTGCACCAACAATCACTGCATGGCTTAGAAGAGTTATCGTAACCACTATCACCGCTACACGGAGGGCTTCAAAGATTCCATATCCGTTTCTTTTCTTCCTTATTTTGCATTCTGCTCTGTTTATTCTCTTAACTACAAGAGGATCTGGATTAAACTTGTACAAGTTAGTCATCTTTGAGCCTGAAAGTCTGATTGCATTGCTAATGGAACGAAATCTTACTTTCAAATTTAACTCGATCCTACTGTTTACACTTGTCCTTGTTACATACTTAATTGGCTTGGTTGATGGCCTGTGAAGACCTGAGTCTTTCCTGTTTGAAAATGTGTAAGCTATAACCAATGTTCCATGACTTTTATAAAATGCATGGAATTGCGAAAGACTTGTGTGGACGTGTGTAGTCTAGTCATTCACATTTACCAAAGTGGATCGTTTTAGAATCTTACACAGATCTTATATACTTTGGTTTTGTTTGACTGTGTAATTTGCAGACAAGAACCTTTAATAGCCTGAACCGACTCTCCTGTGGAGATGTACCGTAAGATCCCATCTCACTTAAATTAAGTGTGAAATGAATCGAGAATAACAGTAGACAACTGCATCATTAATGCAAATAATTTATTCCTTGCTAAACTTGCTACAAACGTAACCTAAGAAAGGTCAAATACTATATTATTGAACTATTTTACAAATTAGTGAGCATTTTCCCGTCTTGCACAAGATGTTCGGAATTGTACATATTTCTCGCAATGCAGGCTAAATTAAGATATCTTATTATAATAATCATTAAGTCTTCAACGTGCCACAGGCGCTCAGTCCTTAAAAATTAATTTTTATACAACCATGAAGTAGATCATTTTGTGAGAAAGGCTGTTGTTCAGAGCACAACTTGCCTGGGTTTCGGAGATTGATACAAAACTAATAAATAAGGGTGCGTTTCTACAATAAATATTCTCAAGAGAAAACCTACTTGTAAGTAACTGTGATCTTGTTTTAAAGAACAGTGATCCGTAAGTCAAGTAATGTTTATAACTTTAATTATTATTTTTAACAAGTCAATCAGTCTTCCAGCCTCTCATGAATTCATGCAACCCATATCGCAATCATAGCTATTCACTACTCTTAAATTTATAACAATTTATACATTTACATTCATACCGTTGTTTGGTGGTAAGCTGTATGCTGTCTTTTCAGATGGTTATCCTCAAACATTACAGACTGACACAAAATTTTGATATTTTCTTCAAAAATTTATATTTCATACAAGCTTATCACCACAGCGTTGTCTTCAGCTATACCCCGTCTTTATAACTCCAAAAAATTTCCCTATGCGTCAAGCGTCGTTTCCAATTCGTGTTGCGTTCTCAGTAATTCTAACTTGTCACCGAAGACAGTCTAAACAGTTCGTCGTCAATTATTAAGTACAGTATATAACCTGCTTTTGCATTGAACTAAATATTCTAGGAAGCTTCCACCGAAACCCTCAGTGTTTTCGTTTAAAAATCATAAAAACTCGAGTTAAAAAATAAGTTAATCGTAAAAAATTGTCAGTGATATATAATAATTTAGTTATTCATATTTCATGTCGTACGAAACACATTCGTGGTATTATTACAATACATTGTCAATTATTGCTCCTGTCTAAAAGGTGTTCTTCTTCGGTTTGCCTGCATTGCTGATGACTTCTTTGATGGAAAAGTTGCACTGGTTGTAGACAGCTCCGCAATCCTTAGATGAATTCTTTCCTTGACTGATGGCTTCCTTGTAAGATTGAAGGTAGGCTTGGATAGCTTTGGGGATGGGGATTCCGTCCAAGGCGTCCATGATGCTGAAAGCAGAAAATAAAGTTGGTTAGCAATCTGAGGTAATTAATGTCTCTCAAAAGATTATCTCTAAACAGTGAACTACCTCAACATGTAGTTGTTGGTGATCTTTCTTCCAGTTTCTCCAGCCCAGGTATCCTTTTGGGACAACTCGCACAAAGCTCGCTTCTGGCAGTCCAGTTTGTACCAGTCGAATCCTTCATAAGTCTTTTGGGCGATGTCAATGTATTCCAAGACTTTGGTGAAGTTCCAGTTGCTTCCTAAGTCCAGAGCCCTGTGAATTAAAGAATGATATTAAATTCCAAATCATGAAATAAACCTCAACTTTTCGTGGACGTCATTTGCGAAATAGTCATGTAGAGAAATGCTGATGTTCACAAGACGAAGAATCTACCATTTATTTACACAAGAACGCGGTGGTTACTCTACCTGGCGTAGGTGGTGGAAGAGGGATAATTGTACGTGCCGTAAGAGTTAGGAGTTCCCTGAAAGTTATTGTCGTAGACGTGGACATTGTTGACGTAATAGTAGTAGTAGAAAGCAACTCCTAAACCGGCAACAAGGAAGATGGCCCCGAGACTTCCGGTAATTATGGACCAAGAACTGCTCTTCATCCAAGTGTTCCAAGTCTCATCAGCAACCAAGACATTTCGTTCCTCCGCAGTTACACTAGTAGTTTCCTTAGACTTTGCAGGAGCAGCTTCCTTCGTTTCAGTTTCGTCTTTGGGAGCAGCAAAAGCTCCAGCCACAATCACTAGCAGAACTAAGATATACAGGAACTTTCCCATTGTGCCTAACTTCCCTAAATATTTCGAAATGGATAGTCTGGGGTAATCTACTACTGAAGCTTTCACCTGGAGACTTGTTAGAGCTCAAGAAACCTGGAGAATAATGAAGGGGAAGGAGATGCGTATCCTTTTATATATGTTTCAGAATCTCGAGATGTAGGACAGAAGATGCGGATAGCTGTAGGAGTTCTGGAGAATCTGAGGGGTAGTCACCGGGTACTTTGTGTTCATTTGTTATTACACAGGTAGGATTCAGTGTTCTAAATTATTTCACAATAATACCTGCCTTCGACTTCAGAATGCAGGTTACTAAAAACACCACCTTAAACTGTAAAGGATAGACGATACCAGGAAATAAAGAAACGCGGATGTTGAAAACACGATTGTTAATAACTGTCCCTGGCCTGATAATTGGTCATGGTCATGTCTAATAGAAACGAAACGTAGGACTGACACAATTTGCAGCCTGAAATCATTTTTGAATCAGGGGGAGATGTTATGCATAACAGTATCGTCATATTTAATGGAGTTTCGAATAGAAAGCTGAGGGTTCATCTTTAATCTGTAAGTATTTTCTCGACAGTTTCTTCTTCTAATTACTCTGCGCAAGTTTAAGAAGTGATTAGTCACTGATTATGGACTTTCCCTAAAAACTGGTCACATCTAATCTTCCATTTAAAAGTTATGTGTCATGTCTGCTTCCCCGAATTATCTTCAAATAAGACAGCAGCGTGATAGAAGATTCATCTACATATCCGTATAATTCGAAACGTATTGTGTATACGATGAAAAATGCATTTATCCATGAGTGCATCATGTATCTATTTTTTGCCTTGCATCTCTCAGGTAAGGCATTACGACAGACACCTCGTTTCAAAGTGACTACAAACAAGTTCAAGGCTGCTGCTAACTCAGGACGAAAAGGATAGGGATAGGGACGATTGAAACAATCCCGTTAGAAATTCCAGCACTCTTCACTGCATCTTATGCAGCTCGAGTCTACTCCCTCTAATCTAATCCTTAAGTGGCTACATGCATCGTAAAGCCTTTAAAAGAAGGGGATTCAGGTGGGGAAAACCCGTAACAAGAAGCTACACTCCAGTCAGAGATTATTCTTGATAGATTCCTTTTTAAAAGATATAACATAACACCATTAGGTAAGGTATATCAAAGTAGGGAAGTGTGGAAATGTGAAATCTCTAACACCATGAAACCGGTCAAGGTTAGAGTCTACGAACCTTCTTCTGTTTTACTCTTCAGTTTAAAAAACAATCTTGCAACCAACGGTGTGGACTTTGGACTGTTTAAGTGTTCTGACGTCTTTTGTCCGAGATATGGACACAAATTCTTGCCTAATGTTAGTAGGTGACCTTAAGCTCAAGATGACATACTTATACAGTACAAAGTTCTCTCATAACGCCCCAAGTGGCTTGCAGATATTGTGAATAACTTCTGCATAATTAAAGCTTCTCGTAGACGGAATGAAATCGACACTCATGATTCGTTATTAATGATCGAGTAAAGCTGAAAGCAGGGGACGTGATTGAATGCACGGGCATGCAGGTATCAAGCAGTATTGTTAGTATAATGTAGTTCTTTTTACCTTCCTGTGAAGAATGGATTACTTCCATCCTGAGGAATATTGAGTAAAAGTGGTCGCTGTCCTATTTTCTCATCCGCAGCCCCTTTGCCTAGATTTTTACCATGATGAGCATGATAAATACAAAGTGCTGAGAGAACCAAAATCCAAGAGAGAACAAGTCCGATGTAGACGTGAGATTTGTTCAATGGAACGAGGGATGATGGATCGATCACTTTCGTCTTTTTCCTGGAAAAGATTATGCCTCAAAATAAAATGCATTTCATTGGAAAGTAATTGAAGAAACGACGTACCTTATGTATTGTCCAGGTTCTTTAGCAGGATTTCCTAGTGGATGAAGGGCATTCTGTACAATTGGATGATGAGGATCCACAATCGCAGGAAGGCTGTCTCTTGTGTCCTTATCATCTCTTTCTTCTTCAGAGTCGTCTTCGACTTCGTTAGCTTGTCCAAAAAAGTTTATCGCTCTATAAGGTGCCATTCTGCCCGTCTCCGGTCGTCTGTATCTCGAGTAATGACCAAATGGATTATTATTACCCGTAAATCCCCATGTATTTTGAAATCTTGGGTAAGGTGTTGGCTGCATGTACACATGTGGTTGATAATGAGTTGGATGAATACTTTGCTGGCCAACAGTTCCTGCAGACATTAAATTGTCGTGAAAAACATGTTGATGATTTGGTGTTGGAAATAATTGCGTTTGTGCTGTAGATGTAAGCATGTTTGTTGATGGGTTAAATTGCAAAATTTCATTTTTTTGTTCTGTCTGCTTCAGTGCTGCCAGCGTAGGATTTAAACTAGGCTGAGTTAAGGGGATGAAGTAGGTTTGCATCGTTCTTGGCTGCTCAGGATTAGATTGCGGTACTGTGGGTGCCATATTGACCATATTGACCTGAGGAGAAGGTTTATTTTCTGATGAAAAGAATGACATCGAAGAAGAAACTGTATGATGAGAATCTCCCGAAGAGTAAACTGTATCATGAACATCTCCCGAAGAAGAAACTGTATGACGAGAATCTCTCGAAGAAGAATCCAAAGACTTTGCTTTAGTCCCTATTATTATTTCATTCATGGAATCGGAGGGTTCATACGGATTGACCATACTGGGCTGGAATGTTTGTGGTTGAGAATTGCTGTCCGGAATTGGCTTTACTGTTGAAGAATCTTGTTGTGGAGGGCTTGATTGTGTCGAGCCTGGCAGTATCGTACTGTCATTATTCTTGTTATCCAAAATAGGATTGTTTGGTTGAGCATGTGTAGCAATGGAGTGCCTATTGATGTATTTCAATTGTTGGTTGCGAATAGCTTTGTGAGGTGGATAAGAATTGGGATTGAAGGTTTCTGCAGAAAATTTTGAACTGATTTTACGAGGAATTTTGACAGGGGTATTATTTACAGGACTTTGTTTAGTTGAGATAACTTTGGAGTGAGGATGCGTGGCTTGTGTATTGATGGATATCTTCGGAACTTTATTTGATCTCGACTTAGATCTCCCTGAATTCAAGACTTTCTTCAATTTATGAGCAAAACTGTGTTTCGCATTTTGAGATTTTGAATTCATTCTCACCCTGGCATTCACCTCTCTGAGCTTTTTTGAAGCATTCATGTTACCGGACGTGCTTTTAATCTCGAGTTGTTTTTTAGAAAAGGAATTTTGAGGTTTGATGGGCTTGGATGTAGCTTTAGTTCTCACAGCCGAGTGTTCTTTACTAGGAACTGTCGAAGTGCTATTTGTGTAAGACATTGTTGGAGTCATGAGTCCTCTCCATCCATTTTCCATATCGGGAGTGGCTCCTTTGTCACCTTTAGCCAGTGTTGAATTGCTCTTAAAGCTATTTTCTGGTTGATATTGGGATCCGATAAAAGTTTGAGACGAGTGTTGTGATGAAGAACGGGTCTCTGAGACGGGTGATTTATCACCTGGAGAAGTAACAAAGGGGACAACAGGTGGTTTCAATGCTGAGCCTATATCATTCACACTGAGGTCTTCTACGATTCCTCTACGTGCTTCTCGAGGTCTGGTGGCCAAGTCAAGTCTTTTTAGGACAGAAGGGTCTGCTGCTGTCGGATTGTTAATGGATTTCAAAAGATACTCTTTTCTCAAGTCTTCTGTTAGTTTTCGTAATGCTGATATATGTTCATCATGGCTTCTTCCTTGCATCTCTTGTCCAGATTGCTTGTTCTGGTTGTTATGAATGTAACTAGAAGGTTGAGGTGGAACTGAGGAAATAAAAGAAGGTAGCGTAGAAGGTATTTGAGGGTTTAGCCCTGGCCTTTGATTGTACGGAAATCCTGCATTGTGCACAACAGGATTGAATTGGTTTGTGTTCTCATTTCTGGGAATATTTTGATGATAATAAAGTGAATTTGGGGGATGATGCTGAGATTGATACGGTGTATTCGAATGCTGAGGAAAATTGAAACTTCGATGAGGTTCTTGATGGAAACTGGGATTGTGGAAATTCCCCGCAACGGGCATTTGTAGCGCATCAATAGTTCTAACAATTAAAGTGTAGAGGAACACTTTTATAGAAAGAAACCTTTTAAATACTCTAGAATACATTATTTTGGCGACGTAACGGTTTGTACTGAAAGTTACTGGATATCACTGGCGATGAACAACTGTCTTAATAATGGGTTAGTTTGATATTTCAATTTCGAGTTCACTGAGAAGTACACAACCTAGTTGTATTCTTGAAACGCATAAATCAAATCGATCTAAACTTTTAATTTTATTAAACGGTCTCATTAGAGGAAACTGCAATAGTCTCAGATTGCCTCTCCACTTATGCAGATAGTTTTGCAGAGAAATAAAACGGTCTTTGCAAATCTGAGTTCTTAGCACAACTGGAAATGAAAGATACGCTCGTACAAGAAGTAATACATGGATTATTTTGTTCTTCCTTTAATCTTAATCAGTGGTATGTATGACACGGCATACAGTACAATACATACGCATTGTTGATAACTAAGCTGTGAGAAAATGCAAAGTAGTGCTTTGCATGTGCAATCTTATTAAAACGCGGCTTCAAATGCTCTAACAAGAGTAAACAGTAATAATTGTGTGTGAAAACGAATGCAACCCGTGAGAAAATCCTACATTCAGAATTATGGATGAGGCGATAGTAAAATGGAACGACACAGGATGTCCCCTATGGAAAGTATGACTCGTGCTGAAATGTCATGCAAACGCAAACGCCTATTTTTGCCACTACTACAACTTCTTCCTTTTATACTTTCGGTTATCTTGGCAGAATTTAGTTTTGGGAATTTTCAGGATTCCTCTATAGCGCCCAGAAAAATTTATTTTAAATTAAAGCTATAAAAGTTAATTTGCATATTCTGGAGACCATTCTTAATTAGGCAGGGGTCAGTGTACAAACGGTACAGTGCATTATTTCTGCATACTTGAGCTTACAATAATCTCGGATTCAGGCGAAGTTTGGAATCTGTGCAAATGATCTTAAATTCAAGTGTTATGCTTCGTATATCTGGTTGCAAGAGTTTACTATGTCATCAGGCCGGATAGTGTGCTGAAAGCAAAGCATATCCGTTCGTCTTAA
>JAQGAD010002308.1:0-14089 GCA_034696625.1 Isotomurus palustris
CTTTTTCATAACCTGGGGGACAAATCGGACGCTCCTCAATCTTCCCTCCCTCCTCATCATCGTCGTCGTCTCCTTTGAAGTCTTCGTCTTCTTCGCTGTCTTCATCGTCTTCATCTTCTTCGTTGTCTTCGTCTTCTTCGCTGTCTTCGTCGTCTTCGTCGTCTTTGGTGTCTTCGTCGTCTTCGTCTTCTTTGCTGTCTTCGTCGTCTTCGTCGTCTTTGGTGTCTTCGTCGTCTTTGGTGTCTTCGTCGTCTTCGTCTTCTTTACTGTCTTCGTCTTCTTCGTCGTCGTTACTGTCTTCGTCTTCTCCACTTTCTCCAGTCCCTGAATTGTCCCCATCTCCTTCTTCTTCAGCATCTTCTGAACTGCGAATTTCCCCATCTCCTGCACCCTCTCTGTCGTCTTCCTCCTCTTCATCTAAACCCCACATTGTTCAAAACACTTTAATATGTGATTTCACGGAGATAATTCGAATTCAATCAATTACCCAAGTGAAATGCAACGGAGGACATGAACAGAGCCAACAGGATCAAAAGGTGGGACTTCATCTCTGAAATTCTTCTCTAATGGAATTTCACCACTTTAAACATTAACACTTAAAAAGAATATCTGCTGCCTCAAGTTACTTACTTCTGATCTGAAGCCGAACAGAAATGGAAAGTGAATTGTTCAACAACTTCTTCAAAACTATTGTTAATTGCATAATCAGTTACATAAGTGAAATCGCGTTTAATTTGTTCCCAATTAAAAATACAAAAGGTGTTCAAGGTCTGTTAATTTTAAATGAAATTTCTCTATTTATTTTAGCATTATATAGTGCATTATATTATATAGTGACTGTAGTATTTGTTTAACTCCAGAAGGATTAATTGACAGTAGCTACAAATCACTGGTTGAACAATGAAAGCCGCTTAGATCGTAGGTCCTGTGTATATACACACCTTTCATCTTTGGCATCACTCAAAACAAACGGATTCTTTTTTAAATTCTGCTGACACATTTCTGCTTTACTTAAAAATTCCGAATCACTAACTTCTATTCCTGCAATTTATTTGTCCTTTAATTTTACCATCAACTATAGCGTCAACCATTTAAGAATAGACTTTTATTGAGTGACAAATATTGGAGCAATCAACGAGAACTTCAGCAATCTCATAAAATATGTAAAATTGGAAAATAAAACTTATTGCAAGAAACAGAGTGTTCGGACTTAAAGTTTTTATTTTCTTGATTTCTAATTGAAAAGAATTATTGCTTGCAATGAAATGTGTAACTAACAGTTTATCATTTAGTCTGAAAAGTAATTTGAAGATGATAGAGACTTCGAAGGTGGTTCCCCAAAAAGTTTGAAACGGAATCTGGAGACACAGGAGTTAAATTTACAGGCTGCTTGAAGTCTGATTCCCAGTCTAGAAGCGAGCAGCAGCGTTCCAGTGGTTTTTGAAGGCACGGATAGACCTGCGGTTTCTTCAAAATAAACGTCCAGGCGGATGCCCAAGAAAATACGTCTGTGAAACTGTAGTCTGTGTACGTCTTCAACAATTCGTAAAATACGCGGTTCTTGTAGACCTTCGAATTGTTATTATTGAGTTATCAAAAACACAAATAAAATAATTTTCAATTATGTTTTAACGGACAAAAGAGCAATGCTTCCCATTTGGTACGAGCGATTGTTTTATATTTCGAGTTGTCGAGTTTCTACATTTTGAAAGTAATTTGAGGACACATCGATCTTTTGCGTGGGGTTTAAAAAACTTACAGTAATATGTGGATCGCTGGAAAGTAAGCAAACTTTAAGTTAGTCAGCACTGATTATGAGTAATTACAATAAACTTGTGTAACCTTTAATTAGCCCAGTCAATTTGGGCTTATATGATAATTTTTATGTCTGTCGAGATAGTGTCCGTCTGCACCTACGACATCTTGGGACAAGATAGACTTAGAGAGCTGACGTTTGTATACACTTAATTGCATTCTTTAGACATTCGTGCTCCTCGTAGTGAACTGAGCGAACAGTGGGGGACAAAATTTTTGACCCGGAGGGAACTTCATCTTCCAATTAACCGGTTGAAAAGTAAATTAATTTAATTAGGCCTGATGAAAACTAATGTATTAAGGTCACACTTTGACACTTAATGGTGCCATGAGTGAACACATATAAATAATTCTATTCCTGAGAATTGAGAATTTCTGTAAATCCTAAAATATTAGAAACTGTGATATTTTTGTTTAATTGAAAATAATTGGCTGGGCTATCGAGACTGCTTGGCATGAACTATTTTTTTAGAAGCAAACGATCGTGACACTGTTATCACGAAGTAATAATAATATGTTCAATGCAATTCAATCAATTATCCCATATCAAAATACTACACATTATGATTTGTTTCATTGTTTAAATATTTTTAATGTACGCCGATTATTCTGAAGCTTCTGCCACTGCAAATCCTCGTCAGTTTTAGCAATGAATAATAATTAATTGGCCACGATAAAAAATTGGGTTACTAATTTCACTCAAACCCTTTTGTCCCTTTGCATAATAAACGAAGAGAGCAGCTAGCATTTCGATTTATAATTCTATCGCTTCTGTCAGCAGTGCTTTGAATACACCAAAAGAATTCAAATGCGGATTTTAAGTCTTTTTGCACTGAAATTGTTTTTCTCTATTCTTTCCCCTTTCTCTCTTCCCTTCGTCTTCCTTCCTGAAGAGGAACAGTACGAAGAGGTCAAAGGTCGTTGTCTTTACCCGTGGTACTTAGCTCTTCTCTTACAGCTTCTGCAGCACATCCAAGGAATAATCTTTCTCTGGGGAATAAGAACAAGTACAGCCCACTCCTCCACTTCAATCGTTATCGTCATTTTGACTGAGGGTCTTCTCTCTGTCAGCCTTCTCTTAGCACAAACATCAATTTCACACGCAAAGGATTTCATCCAGTTGACTAACTATCTCCTTCGACTGAAAGTCAACTGGACTCAACGACTCGGTAAGCTTTACCCACAGCTGCTTGAATTTAGTTGAAACAGTCCACTGCTGTAACCCGTGTATTTAACCTTTCCAGATACTTCTAGCAAACGACTGACCAAGAGAAATGAGATTTGGCGTAAATGGACAGACGATCTTATCGGAGTTTTAATTCTTCTTTTAAATGCTTCTGTTCCAGTTCCCATAATCCTTTCTTTCCTACTTGTTTACTTTGACCTCGACTTTCTCGTCCATCTGCTCCCACGACGTCCCTCAGACAAATTTCCAATGATCCTCTTGAAGGTGGCTACTCGCTATCTACTGATTTTAAAAGGCGGCTACATGACGTGGCAGTTAATCATAGGAGTAATGGTGTTTATGACGGTGCTCTTTCAATCTTTAATAGACTTACTCACACGTTTGACACACACGTTAATCAGAAAAAGGGGTCGACTCTCATCACACATATTCCAACAAATGTTCCTCCACCAACTTCTGCTCCTTTATATGGAAATATTTATTCTCTGTCACCTCCTTTCCACACTTGTTTTCTTCCCTCTTCCAATAGTGCTGATCTCAGCAGTTAACGTCGTTGCGGTTGGGAAACTACGGAACTATCAAATTATTTCCTATTTTAGGCATGCCAGGTTATCTAGCTTTGCCAGCGCTCTCCGCATTTGTCCTACTTCTGATTGCTGCCTTATTACCTCAAGCGTCCCTTTTGTATGAGATATCACGACATTTCACAAAGGAACTAAGGGGATTCTCCCAATCAAAGTTCGACGTCAAAAAGGCAAAGAGCATACGACCCGCAAGACTTTATGTGGGAAATTTATTCTTTATGCAACACTCTACCACAAGTAATTTCTTCAAGATTATACTTGATGTCACCCTGAACTTGATTATTGTGTTTTGAAGGTGTGCGTACCAAGAAAAACATGTTACTATTTATGTGATTTATACTCACTAAACTATTAGACGTAATTGATAGCTGACTTTCGGTCATACGGAACTAACAAAGCATTTTAATTGTTAATTATAACTTAAAAAATTAGCTTCCTTGTTAATTGGCGATCTCTCTGTCGTGTCTGGTGAACTCTGTATTCTTTAGCCATAAGTTGGTTCATAAGTGTTCAATAAACTCACAGCTAGTATTCAAGGTTTATTTATTTTCAATCAAATTTCACTATTGATTTTTGCATCATAATTAGAAATATCAACGTCAATTTATTTGTTGGTATCTGTAGTAGGTTGTTTACTGACAGTTAAATTGATTGAGAGCAGCTACAAATCGCGTGTTGAATAATGAAGGCTGATTAGCAAGTCCCATATTAAGTTCTTCCCCGATATTTATCCCGATAAATATTATTTCGGATATTACTTCGTAATTTTTATTACTCTTCAATTTTTACAAACTACAGTGCCTATTAAATCAGAACAATATTTTAGATGTAATGCTTGTGCTTGTGTTTCTTTCTTTTTGTTTTTTCTCACTGATTAATAAGTATATGATTAAACTTGTAAATTACCATCTTTTTTGTCTTCAACTTTCAGTCTTTTTTAAAATATCCGGAGACAGCAAGAAGCAAGACATTTATTTTTAACCAAAAAACAAAACCTAAATGTTCAGCCATCCTTCCATATTCAAGACATTTCGAAACTCCTCTAGGACCTACAGGTAATTCACACTATTTATTGTTGCAAAGAACTATTTCTACTAAATTTATTTTGTAATGACATACAAAAACTGTTCCTCAAGTAATTTCACAGTTAAATTTATGCAGTTAAATTTTTACTAATTGCACTACTTCAGAATAACGACCTTTCGGGCTAATTGAAAATATTCTGCAGCACCCTAATTAAATAAATGCAAAATAATTAGAAAAAAACTCCTTGCAAGAACAGCATTAAATATTTATTCTAATGAATGTGAAATTAACAGTTTATCATTTTGGAATGGTTCGTGGTGACCAAAATCTCACACTCTTCGTCACCGTCAAACGGGGGGAAATCTTCGACCTAAAAGCTAAAACCGTTTCTCCTGTGCCTTCGACTTCCACAGGGAACTCCAGCGTCTTGGAAGAGTGGCTGTCGACCTCCACGAACTCCTCCAGCACCACAAGATCCTTCTTTGATTTTCTATACTCCAGAGTCACATTCCCACGGAAGACGGAGTCCGAAGGGTTCCTCACAATTCCCTTGACTTGCAGCGTACTTCCTTCGACACCTCCAGCAGGCGCAACCAAATGAAGAATCACCGGAGGCGGAGGAACAGTAAAGTAAATTTTATCAGAAGTGAAATCCATTCCTTCCTTCTCGTCGACAGTCAACACATTCACCACAAATCTTCCTGAGGACGTCAGCCTATCAAAATTCCTTGTGAACACAAGCGTCTCGTTATCCTTCGTCGCCTTCTGATCGCCAAAGAATTCCAAAGTCTTCTGCTGGAAATACCCGGGCAATTTGACCTCTCCCTTTTCCATCACCACTTTAACATTGGAAAAGATGTCCACTTTGTCACTCTGTTGCACCGGAGGACCCGACGCTTTATTCACATCGTCGTCGTCGTTATTAGGAAACGGAAGGAACTTGCAGGTCAAAAGTCGCTTCTGATTCCCTTGAGGAATCTCCGAAGAAGGCAACGCCGTCAGAGAAACCAAAGAATTCCTCAGCACTCCATAAACTGCGACGCTCACTCTTTGTGACATATTCCCGTCGAATGTTTCGTTGTCGACGAGTCTCAGCTTTTTCGGACCTTCCAATTGGCTCACCTCGATTTCAATTGGTTTTGAAAAAACATGTTTCTCTTTTTTTTCTTTTTTGCTCTCAAACTCGTTCACCCCGAAGACCAGCAATTTCAACGATCCTTCTGTGACATTCAGAGGAATCTGAAGCTCAATCACTTCATCCAGCCCAGCTCCACTCTCCTCCGGAGTAAACTGGAACCTCTGCGAAGAAATGATTCCTCCGGGGGAGGAAAGCACCAACGCATTCAGAGATCTGTAGGGAAAGATTGAACACACCTGGAATCGAACCTTGTCTCCTTTCCTCACAACTCCGCTGGGATCAACTTGTGACACGTACAGACTCAGTGAACTGAATTGAGGAAGTACGTTCAAGTATTCCATTCTCGAGGCATCCCACTCAGCCAAGTAAACTCCGTCGTCTGAATTAAACTGCGGAATCTCCTTCACTTTAAACTCCACCGTCACAATCCCATCGTCTGGAACTGCCAACGAGAAGTTCGTCTTCGAAGGTTCCATCTTCCTGGAAGTCTCCTCAGAGAGAAGCAGCCTGACTTGCAGTCCCGTCGCAGGATTGTCATTGCGAACTGGAGACCCTTCTCTCGTTCCCACACGAACCTTCATCAAAGCAGTTGTCTCATTTCCTTCTTGACGGGAGGAAACTGCAACAGGTCCGTTGTACAAAAGGTCCACAAGGAAGAGACACTGGAAGAACTTGAACCACTTGAAGGCCGAAAAAGACATTCCTGCATCTGCTCTGCACAATGTGTTCACATAAATGTCGTGTCCTTCATACAAAATGTCTTTCAATTCCACCCCAAATTCCTTCACCAAGTCAAATTCCGCTACAGCCTTTCCCGTCTTCCCATCCAAAGTGACATTCCTCGCAGGAATGCTCCCATTTAGGAACTTGTAAATTTTAACCATAAAACCTCCTTCATAAGCTTCGGGTCGGATTGTGACTTCACAAACACCCGGGACAGGAATTCCGTCGGGAGAAACCATCCTCACAACCACTCCCATTTTCGGCTTCGAGAAGAAAGCATACGGCCTCGTGAACTCCAAATCCACTTGGGTTTTCTTCAGGAGCTCCTCAGGATCCTCTGGGACTTTCTCCTTCGGACTAATTGCCACGCTGACTTCGTTTTCGTTCCCTTTTGTATCCGTCGACACTTTCAGTCTTCCCATTTTCTCCTTAAAAGTGAAGCTTCCCGAATAAACGGCATACGAACTCATCTTCATTTGCAGAACAATCTGCTCAATAACTTTGGAGTTTCTTTTATTAGTCACAGTGACGTACAGAGGTCGAAAGGACTCCGCAGATGGCTTGTCAAAATCCTCCACAACGACTATTCGGTAATTGACAGCCTCTCCAGGGGCGTAACTGCTTTTGTCCGTCTGCACGAAGACTCTTGTGTCTGTAGTCACCCTCTCAAGTCGAATGTCTTCTGTCGTTGTTTTCCGTGAGGAATTCTTTCCACCAGCAATGAAAGCAGTTACAGTTAATTTGTTATCGGAGTGAGGAACCTCGTTGACCTTGAAGGTCACTCTCCGTTGCTCATTCGGTTGAAGAGTCACTTCTTCATTTCCGATCACAAGTTCCTCTGCTCCACTGAGGAGAGTCAAATTAAAAGCTACGGGGACTTCTGATTCCTCGAGAGTCGTCACCACACTGAATTCCCTGTGTGGTTTGATTTTTCTGGCAGCTGCTGTTGTGAACACGAAGTTTGAACCTTCTTCTAACCCACGTGACCTCTTTTGGAGACTTTCACTGAAGTTAGGACCTTGTTGGAATGCTTCTTTGTGGCACTGCACACTCACAAGTACGGAGAAAGTGGCAAGAATCACGAGGAGTTTCATGTTGCCTCGGAGGATTCCTTTCCAAGACGAAGAGACAGAGAGACAAGTGAGGAGAGAAGTCAGCCTTCCAGTTGCCAACTGAATTTGCAACCAGAAGATCAGCAAATGTACTCGGTTAGCTTTGGGATTTTCCTGGAAATCCAGTCAATGACCGAAGTGCCTCCAAAACCGGTTTCCACGCCTGTGCTAGCTTGCATAAGAGCTTACATAAGACGTGCGTGTTGTTCTTGAAGGTTTTTGCGTGTGAAGGAAGGAAGAAGGTGTACTCCTTAAAACCCTATTAAATATTTACTACGTACACACAGAAACCAAATTAACCTGTTATAAGATTCGCATAAGTAGGAATAGCGTGTTAATAAATTGGCCAAGGTAATTTCAAGGTTCCAAGAATAGTGTGATGCTTTGCAAAAGCTCATATTGAGTAGACAAATCCTTTGGCAGCTAATCAACGCTTGCATATTTTATTTTTCAATTTAATTAACCAATCAATTTATACAACTTCAAAGTGTTATTAAATATCTCACGCGGAATAAAAAATATCAAAGCTACTCTACAAAGTTTGGCAACAGATTTACAATTTCAATCGTCATTTTCATAACTAGTAATTATGCACTATTATAAATTCATAATCAGATTAAACTAACAGTCAAAGTCATAACGTAGTTTATTAATAATGTGAGACAATGCTAATTAATTCCGCAACAATTTTTTCAGTATTAGGTCACAGATAGAATTTTTTAAACAAATTTTTATCAAAAACACAGTCAGTACGACATTAATGGATTCTTAAAAATATTTGTACAAATAAGGCCAAATGCTCATAAATCTAGTTTATTACTAACACACGCTTGAATTTTAAATTAATTGCATCGGCTTCAGACTTACTGAAGAATTGCCGGCAACGATTTCTCACAAATTGCCCTTCTTTTTATTTAACAAACTATGTATCATATTCTCTGAAGAATTAAACTATGAAGAACTTCTAAGAAAGAAATGTGCAGACCTGCCAACAAATTATTTTAAACTATTTTAAATTAAATACGTTGAACGCAAAATGTATAATTGAATTCTAGACTTGCAATTCACGGGAGTTCTGACCGATTTCCACCAAACGGAGGGGATGGTAGAGCTCTCTAAAAAATTGGCTCACATTCTGCTCTTATAATGGAGTCGGCAGCCATTAGTCTGAAACGTAATCTGGAGATGACGTAGAATGTTCAGGGTATTTCTCATAGTCTTCCACGTAATTTGAAAATGGTGGAGAATTCGAAGGTGGTGCCTCAAAATTTGAAACGTAATCTGAAGATACAGGAGTGAAATTTACAGGCTGCTTGAAGTCTGATTCCCAGTCTAGAAGCGAGCAGCAGCGTTCAAGTGGTTTTTGAAGGCACGGATAGACTTGTGGTTTCTTCAAAATAAACGTCCAGGCGGATGCCCAAGAAAAAACGTCTGTGAAACTGTAGTCTGTGTACGTCTTCAACAATTCGTAAAATACGCGGTTCTTGTAGACCTCCTCGAAGGTGAAGATGTGTGTCTTAACTCGAGCGATGAGTAGTTTCTCTGTTGCGTCTTCGGGAGGTGAGGCTAAGAAGACGAGACTTGTGGGTGGCAATGGCACGGCTGTCTCGTCATTCGTGAGGATGCAGCTATCTTCATTATTCACGGGAACCATGTGCCACGATCCATTTGGAAGCAAATCGAATAGGACGATGTCCCTTACACGGCGTTTTGTGGCCTTTGTCATGAGACGGACGGAGACGGAGCAGTAATTCCCGGGAGAGAATTTGTTGCAGATGTTTTGTTGATTCTTCTTGGATCGAAACTCCTGCTGAGAGTGGAAATGTTCTCCTTGGAACGAAGGCCTTCGCGAGCCTCTTCGACAATGAGCAAATTTCTGAAAGCCATTTGGTAATGAATTCAGAGTTTAAATATTTGCTTCTTTACATCGTTTACACAATCAGCTTTCAAATGAATCGCACAATTATTTCGCAGAACAACAATGACTATTACATTTTTAAACAATGAAGCGTTTCCTGCACCTTCGAAATGTGATTGAATTATTAAAAATAGAAATAAAATAATTCTTACTGTTGTTTTAAAGGCCAATTGTCAATGTTCCCTCTTTGGTATTATACTAGCACTTGTTTCACGTATCGAGTTGGCTTTTTATGAAAATGAATGTAAATTTAATAAGACTAGAATATGGGCGTTAAGTTTATCTTACAGCATGTTTAGTTTACAACACAACTCCCAACAACCCAGCCACTACAAACTTTCCGTGTTAGTTAGAGAAACACGAGGGACATTTTTTCTGGAGGAAGTGTTTAAAAAAGTAAAAAAGTAATATGTTGACACATACTGGAAAGAATATAATTAGAAAGGAGACGGATGACTAATTACTCTCGACGCGTGACTTGAAAGGAGAGATAACTAATGATTCAAGCTAATCAAAAAAGATATTGATACTTTGTTACCAGTTTTGATTACATTATTGCATCTTAAGCTTGCATGCTGAGAGTAATATGAGTATTCTGCTTTTTTAGATTTAAATAATTTAAATAAGTGGAATACGATTATCATGTCTATAACCAGGCTCAGTTATCAAATAACTACCGGAGTAGGACACATTTCCTTCAGGAAACATTTTACCACAGAATTAAAATTAATACCTTGATGCTTATAAACTTTTCCTTATGCATATGTTCAATGCAACTAATTATCTTCAAACTTTAAGCCAAAATACTACACATCATTTTGTTTCCTACTTTTTACAAAATTGCAGAACATTATTTTAATATTTTTAATGCATGCGGATTATTTTGTAGCTGAGCTACTTCAAAACCTTGGCAGTGCTAGCGATTAGTAATAATTGTATGACCTAAATAAAAAATTGTTTTACTGATTTTAAACAAAACCATTTTCCTCCTTGCATAATAAATGAAGAGACCTGCTTGCATTTTGATTTACAATTCATTCGCTGCTGGCAGTAGAGCTTTGAATACGCCAAAGGAATTATAATGCGGACTGTTACTCTTTTTGCACTGAAATTGTTCTTTTCTATTCTTTCCCCTTTCTCTCTTCCCTTCACCTTCCTTCCTGAAAAAGAACTGTACGAAGAGGTCAAAGGTCGCCGTCTTTGGCCGTGGTATTTCGCTCTTCTCTTGCAACTTATGCAATACATTCAGGGAATTAACTTCCTCTTGGGAATCAGAGCAAGTGAAATCAACTCGTCCACTTTAATCGTCATCGTCCTTTCGATCCAAGTTCTTCTCTCCCTCAGTCTTCTCTTTGCAAAGACATTTATTTTCCACGCACAGGATTTTGTCCAATTGACTAACTATCTCATTCGACTGAAAACCAACTGGACTCAACGTCTCGGTAAGCCATACGTTCGGTTGTTGAATGTTTTGCAAAAAAATCCACTGTTTTGACAGAAGTATTTTATCTTTAAAGAAACTTCACACAAACGACTGACGAAGGGAAATGTTCGGTACAAATGGACAGACGATCTTATCGGAGTTTTAATTCTTCTTTTAAATGCTTCTGTTCCAGTTCCCTTAATCTTCACGTTCCTACATGTTTATTTTGACCTTGATTTTGTCGTCCATCTGCTCCCAATTCGTCCTTCTGACACATTTCCTATGACCTTCTTGAAGGTAGCTACCCGTTTCCTGCTGATTTTAAAAGCAGGCTACATGACTTGGCAGTTGATCATAGGCGTATTAGTGTTGCTTATGGTGATCTTTCGGCCTTTAGTGGAGTTACTTACAGGCTTGACACGTACGTTAATCAAAAAAAAGGGACGAAGGATGTCTCCTATATTCCAGAAAATGTTCGTCCACCAACTTCTGCTCCTATACACGGAAATATATATTATCTGCCACCTAGTTTCCACAATTGACGTCTTCCTTATTCCTCTTGGGCTCTTTTCGGGAGTTATCCTCGTTGTGGCTGGGAACTACGGAACTGTCAAATTACTCCCAGTTTTAGGCATGCCAATGTATTTAGCTATGCCAGCGATTTCAGTCATTATCCTTCTGTTTATTGCTGCCTTATTACCTCAAGCGTCCCTTTTGTATGAGATATCACGACAATTCACAAAGGAACTAAGGGGATTCTCCAAATCAAAGTACGACGTCAAAAAGGCAAAGAGCTTAAGACCCGCAAGAATTTATGTGGGAAATTTATACTTTATGAAACACTCTAGCACTAGTAACTTCATAAAGATTATACTTGATGTCACCTTGAACTTGATTATTGTATTTTGAAGGTCAAGTATAATATTAATATTTTTCATGTATTATATATGGTTCTGTTAATTGTGTTCTGCATAGATTTAGCGGCCGAGACATCACGATCACACTTAATTTAAGATATATTTATTTCGTAAATAGTAAGGTAGATTCCTAATTAGTATTGTAAATCAGTTATAAGCATCCTCAAATTTGAGACAATCCAACCAAATACATCTGCTTGGTTATAAAAATTCAATTTTGTTAGCATAGGTTGGTATATAATGACCATTCGATAGCTCAGAGCATCTAAAAATTCTGTGAAAATTATATCTTATTTGATTAATATATACTTTACTATTCGAAGTAAATTATAGGAGGCTTTTAGCCATTAGAACCAACCACACAATTTAATACTAACTTATACTTATAACTAACAATCAGATTCCTGGTTAGCATGCGAGACTTCCATGGAGCTAAAAACCTAGTCAGCACCTTGAATACTCCCTAAAAAATAAATAGAACGATAATTAGAAAACTTTGAAATTATTAATGTCAGGATTTGCTTTAATTGTATACAAAGCACACATAGAAACCCAATTAACCTGTTATAATATATTATTTTAATGCGTGAAGAATAGTCTGTTCATAACTTACTTTCAAGTAACTTTCAAAACTTCAAAAAGTGTGCTATGTTTTACAAATTTATATTGACTAGATAAATCCTTCGGTATCGACTCAACTTCATCAATGTTTTATTCTTAAATATAATTCATAAATACAATAAATAAATTTATACACTTAGAAAATGTTATCATATTTCTAACGCAGAGTTAAAAAACCAAAGCCAAACTGCTAATAAGTTTGATAACAAATGTTTTCTAGTAATAATGCTAGGTAAAATATTTACTTTTTATTTTGATTTCACACGTGGGGATTATGTTATATTATAATTTTACAATGGAATTAATCCCACAAATTACTGAAAATCTTTTATAAAACCCAGAATCTTTGGAAATCCTTTGCCAGGCTTTTAAATTAATTGTACTTTGCTCCTAAACTCCTGAAACATTTTCCTTTTATTCATTTTGGAATGTGGGTTTGAAATATATTGAAGAATTAAACTCTGACATCTGATCAATGTCTGACGACAAAAAAGTGCAGTCGTGCCAAGAAAATATTGTTTTTTTAACTACCAATAAGTTGAGCGCAAAATCTCAATAAATCTTGGACTCAAAATAAATTACAGTTTCCTTGAATTTATTTAGCACCAGCCTTTTTTCAAAAAGATCAATAGATTTACACTCTAACCACTAAACACTAATCACTTGCGATGCTTCCCTTGAAAACAAGACCTTCAAGATTCGACAATGAGGAGTTTTCTTATAGCCAAGAAAGCCAAGAGCCGAAATTGATGATGATTGGAGTCCTGCCAGCAAGAAATGAGCCAATGGCTCAGCAAAGGCAAAAATATCAATGCTTCCTGTTTGGTACGAGCGCGTGTTTAGTTGTCAAGTAGTCGAATTCTCGAGTTAATGCATTTTGAGATAAATATATGAGGACAATTTTTTGCGTTGAGATTTAAAACTTTAATTACGTTGAATGTCTTTATTAGGTTTACAATCAGGCGCAGTTAGCAAAACATCAATCGAGTTGCTCACAGTTTTCTTCGGAAGATAGTTTATATTAATGTGTGAATAGCTGGAAACCTTTCATTACACTTTCAATATCTTTAGCTTAGAATGTCTTTGGTTGCAAAACAGTTTGACCAAACAGAACACTTTGACAGTTTGACGAAGAATTGTTATTGTTATTAGCCAGTACTGATTGTGAGCTACGACAAAAACCTCTGTGTCTTTAAATCTTCTCAAACAAAAGATCGGGGCACAGTTCTCACAAAATAAGTTCAAAGCAACCACCAATTATTTTCAAACTATAAGTCACTGTTTTGCAATTTCAATATTTTTGTCGCGTAATGTTTTTAAATTGCATATATTTATTTTAATAGTTTTAAATGCTCACCGATTATTCAGAAGTTGATGCCATTTTAAAACAGTCAGTTCTAGAGATTAATAATAATTAGATAACCTCGATTAAAAATTGGTATGCTGAGTTTATTCAAGCACTTTTGTCCCTTTGCATAATAAACGAAGAGATCAGCTAGCATTTTGATTTATATTTGTATCGCTTCTGTCAGTAGAGCTTCGATTACGTCAAAGGAATTATAATGCGGACTGTTACTCTTTTTGCACTGAAATTGTTCTTTTCTATTCTTTCCCCTTTCTCTCTTC
>JAQGAD010002309.1:0-14086 GCA_034696625.1 Isotomurus palustris
ACTCTCGTCTCATTACTATACAGCGTAGCAAACGTAAACCTCACTTAAAGTTAGAAATAATGGACAAAGCATACACTCACGAACGCTGTAATTAACAAACCTATTATAATTATTAAACATCTTAGGGGCAGAACTAATTATAATTTGAGACTTACTTGAGATAACTAATGACTTTAGCTCTCTCCCAACCAGGGCCGATTTTAACCCACTGCTCCCCAGGAGATCTCCAGTCTTTTGAGATAAAAGGCATCTCGTTAAAGATCAAAGAGACTTTTGAGATCGATTGCTAGAGATCTTTGAAACTGACTGAATTCGTGCAGAATATAAATTCTTAGCGAACTTTGGTGTGCCAAATCATATTCCCAAAAATGTCTCACATACACTGAAACTTCACAGTTCACAATTTTTCACACTGTGGATGCAGCAATGCATGCAATCTGCAAATTATATAAATGTAGGTCTCTTCCTTCACTAACTGAATTGTGTACTGTAAACGATATTTAGTCCTGAGAAAAACTTCACTTCCTCAAAAGAGTCTTCTTAATTACGGCAAATCAAAGTTATACAAGTTATCTTTTAGGTATATGAATGGGTAATGTCTCAGCTGTGTGGTAGTTAATTGTTTCTTGTTTGCTTTTGCTATAACTTGTCAAACATCTGCAGAGGACAAGCAAGAGTAAATATTGAGAGGAGATCGAGTAATCGAGTAATCAATATTCTTTTTGAATTGAAGATTCCCTTTAAGACGTAAGGGAGAAGTGTGTCAAAGAAGAAGAGATGCACTTGTCTCACTCGTGGATTGTTGTTATCTGACTGAGATGAAAACAGTTGGCTGGATGAAAAAGGATTATAGTCAGAATCATAACAGAGTAAAAGAGCTTCGAGCATGTACACCACATCCAACCCTTTCAGAGTTACGTAAAAGCTACACAAAAACAGAGTGAGAGAGACCAGAACAGAGAGAGACTACACTAGAACTCTAGACAGACGGACTATTCAGCATTGGGTAGGATACGAGAGTTGTGCCATGCGAATTTCATCTCTCTGCTAAAAAACGAGTGGTCTACTGCTGTGAATGTATACTGACAGTGAATAGCGAATGGTGCTTTGGTGAGTGAAGTAGTCTTTAGGCCTAGCAACAACTTCTCACAATGTACTAACTGCGTATAGTGGAGAAGTAGTAGAGACTTTGCGAGCACGAGGAGGAAATGTTTTGAGCCAGAAATCGATAATAAGTATCGTACCTCTTGGCTCTTGAGTCTTCTTTACCTACATAAGGATCCTGTGTCTCATGCCATGTCGTATAGGATAGAGAATAAGCACAAGCACAACTCAAAAATTAAATTTGAACTCCTATCTCTAAATTCATCTTGAAAATGTTAGCTACACAAGTACTAATAATCGAGTTTTATCATTTTTTTCCATTTCGTAATGAGGTTTTCTTTGACAAGTGACAAGCGAGGAAAAGTTTTCTTAGGTAGGAAAGACGTAAGAAGCAGAAACGAGTTTAAGAATTCTTCCAAGGTTTGGGCGAAAGTTCCGTTGTGTCTTTGTTAAACTTTTTAAGCCTTGGTTCACAGTTTGCACAGGAAAAGGGTATTTTGTTGACAGGAAAACGGTTGATGGTGGAGAAAAAGACCTCAGAGTATTCCGCATTTCTGCTACTTTGAAGTACAAAGAAATGAGGATATTGTGCATGCAAATTTTGCATGATGATTCGGTTGTGACGATGTTGTTGTGGTGGTGTGTTGGAGCTCATTAATGCATGTGTGCATTAATGATACACCTTTTCATACAAGATACACACACACATAATGTTTGTTAGCTGAAATAATTACTCATCAAAAAGTTTTATTAAGTCTAGAATGGAGTTTAGATGAGTCTAGAATTCTAGATCGTGATGGGTGTTGCTGTTATTGTTGTAGTTAAAGCTTTAGTGGAGAACCAGAATGCAACAAAAGATGTTGAAGGTGGAAAGAAGCAGGTGTGTTCAGTAAGTAGTAAATTCGTTTAAGCAGTTATATTGTTCTATAGGATTCTCTCAGAAAATGAGCTTTAGTTGGATTTGGATTAAAAGCCACGTTCAATTATGAGACAGAAGAATATCTATTGCTCAAATGCGAAAAAGAATTGCACAAATTAGTGATTAAAGCTGAACAAGCCATTGGCAAACCACATGAGGATTTTTATATTGTAAACGTGAGTTGGCAAATCCTACGTGTGTACGCACTCTAACTATCTGACTCTCTATCTCTACTTACTTCTGCTCCTACTGCTTATAGCCAGGACATTTAATAGTGCTGACACAACTGAAATTTGTGGCAAGACATCAATAGGATGAAATTGAATTCCGCATGAACAAAGAGACGCGCTGACAATCAGAATGTAAAATATTGGCTTCCAACTTTATTCAGTCAGAAGCATTTAAATTAAGATGTGTGTGAGCAGTGAGCACAATAGAAAGAATTTATGGTGGCAGAATTGGATGTAGTTAACACAAATGCACAAATGGTAATTTTACTTCTTGATGGAGTCCCACAGATTACATTGCTACGGGTGGATGAGTTTTCTCCTTTCTGGTGTGTTGAGTGCAAATTACAGCCTCACTACCACGAGAAGAATGTAATCAAATAATAAATATGTAGTTTTCATATATTCAACTGGCTTAATGTGTCTACAGTTGCATTTCCTACTTCTGTTTAATCTTAACGCACGCATATTTAGAGGCTCCTGCTGCTACTGCACACTGTTTTTTATAAGTGACTGTGCTAGACGTATTAATTTAAGTATAATTTCATTCAAATAAAAAGTAGCATATTATTTAGTATGCTGAGCTGCTTTAGAGATTTTGTATAGAGAGGAAGTCACAGAAATTCAGTGTAGTTCAATATCTCTCCATCTTCTATTTTCTGTTCAATACTAGACGCATTAGTTTGTAGAAATGTAGAGAACACGATTTTCCATCTAAAGTCTAAAGCGAACATTAACTTGCTTGATTGAATTATTGAATCACTCACAAAGCCTTTAGACATTAGGGAGCGAGCCTTCAGGGAGAAATTGACATTTGCAGTTGAAATATGCTCCATTATGCATGAGGAATGCAAGAGAATTACTTACTACCTTCATTTAAACATTCCTTTGTTTTCACAGAGAATGCCAAGAGATTTCGCAACTTATTTCTTGTTAGGTGACTCACAAGTCAGTCATGGGCATTATTACTCTTTTAAAATGATTCTTATAAAAGTGAATTAAGCCCATCTTAGTCTCTTACGTGTACTATAATTCTATGCCGATACGGTACATTTAATCACAGAGCCTTGAAGGGAGAGAGAGAACGCGTTAAAATGTAAAAATAAAGTTATTTTTGATTCACCCTCGAGAGCCCATTAAGCAGGATTCTGCAATTTAATGAAATTACGTACACAATACTATATTTGCATGTTGATTTGTGTTGAGATTCTTACAACCTGCATTTCCATTCTCCGCTGTTGAGTAAGGCTGAATGCTCAGAGTCATTAATTATTTAAGGCGATTATGTTTACCTAATTCGAGATTGGACATGGATGAAATTGCCTCAGTGGGGAATAATATAATAGTCTTGCCCTGTGTGCAGGTCCCTTTATACTTTATACTAAAGCAACAAATTGTGTTTAATGCATTTTAGTCCAAGATCTCGGGCCTTCGCCATCATCAACAAGCTCTTTTGCTGTTTTCCTAATGAAAGAGAATGTAATAAAACCACAAACGAAGCACACACAATTTATCCACGTCATTTACTTCCTAGCCAAAGAGCCATTTAAATTCGTGGCTTTCGGTGGGTTGAAAAACGATGGAAGATTTTAATGAATTTTCGCCTTTTGAAAGTCATTTTTGCTTTTCTGTTGAGTTCGCCTTGGGATGATTAAAGTGTTTGAAGTGGCGAGAGGCTTTGCGCTGTATGGAATAATTTGGTAACTATTGGTGGTTTTTGAGGTGGAGGTGGAACGACCAGAAATAGAAAAGAAATGACCAATGCAAGCGCAATTGTAGTAAACAGCGAATAGCGATGTGTTTTGGATTTTTGTCAAGATTTTGTAGTAACCCGTGTAAAGAACGCGTATTTGTGTGTACCCGAGAGTTCTTTTACCGTGTGACGAAGGGATAAATCCCGTAGATAACTTTTGGGCAATTCCATGACATGAATTTACTTTCTGGGAACACTTCGAGCTCTTTAACTCCGACTGTGAGTTCGTGTACATTATGACTCTGACCTAAGAATGCCCGAATTCGGGAGTAAGACGCAATATGGATCTTTGGATCTGCTTTTTGCGTTTTCTCTATTTACAGCATTACAGCAATAACTGCCACGCATGTTACGTGTTTCAAGATATGAAACCCTAAGTAGGTACCTTAAAAATAATATTTCTTTCTACGTTGACCGAGTTGATTTGTTTCTATATTTATGTAACCCAAATCCATCTTGAGCAGAAGTTTCTTGTCGTATGAAAGGCCAACAGGAACAGACATCAGGAGAAGAGAATGGGCTTTTTATTTTATTTGTGTGTGTGTGCTGCTGCATAGAAAATGTTGTATGAATGTTTGGTGGATCATTTTGACGTAAAAAAGTGAGAATTCATAATGCCAAAAGGCAATTAACATCCAAAGTGATTAAAGACTGCACAACAACAGCCTTCATAAATCATGTGGACTGTATTTTACTACTTGCTGCCTTACAATTTAATGACTTTCACTCACAGTCAGTTGAGAAATGGGTCATGTTATTCACAAATTGTAATCAAAATGCATCCTACAGTCATAAAAAGACCCGAAAAGTTCTTTTATTTTGGTAAACGAGATTTGAGCAACTGCGAAAGACACGGGGGAGATGGGAGACACGTTGTGATCTCTCATGGGGAATGAACACGCAATAAAGAAACTCTACAGATATTTGTCACATCCTCTTTCGCCATCCATTTCATGCTTGACTATTTTTTACTGCCAATTTAGATCACTTTAGAACTGCAGCGTAGTAGACCAGATATGTTTAATGAGTCTTTGTCTCGTGGTGAGTAAAAAAGTAGAGATCACCTGTCTCCCGTACTACCAAAGCAATCAGTCTCATCATCAAAGTTAAAGCACACTTTCCTTTTGTTCTTCTTCTCACAGATTGAGATGTGTTTTTGCTCTAAAAATACCAAACCCAGATGAGAAGATGATGAACTTACTAAAGAGGTAGTGTGTGTAATTCCTTTCGAATAACAGGACATTTATCCTCCGAGACCTTTATTATCTTGGGCTGGGTTTGCAGCGTTCTACTCATCTAGTCTCTCATCTCCTGTGTATACGAGACTTCTCTTGCGGTTTACCTGACTTACATTGCATGTTGTTTTCTACAAAACAGTTTGAAAAAAGAGGATTTTTATTTTTACAAATGTGAAATTAGAACAGAAGGGGGTGTAATTGTAACTCGTCTACCTCCGACCGAGAGATTGTTTGCTTTATACTCCTCGTTCAAAAGCATAAGAAATCGGTATACATTATCAACGGAAAAAGTCTTGTGACTAAATAGTTCAAATTTCAAATGGGCAAAAAGGTTTGGCCGAGGGAGTTTCACCGTAATTGGATTTTACTTGAGAGCTTTTAGGCACACTTTAAAAAGTAAGAGACGGTGACTGAATACGTAAGAGAGGAAAGAGTCACTTGAGATTGCATGCATCCTAATGGACTAATGGCGAAGGAGAGGGAGTGGTCAGAGTAGCGTGTAGTAAATTAAGTAGTTGCAGTAAATATCCTGTGGCCTTGTGGGTTTCGGATGCACTTTTCCCTTATGACTTCATTTACCATTTATTCCCTCATTTATTACTTTTTGGAAGTGTAGTCGAGATTTACAGAGAGATTCCCATATCCGATACGCTTTCACCGGAACCACCGGAGTTTCTCTTGTGACAGACTGATGCTGGAAGGAAGAAGAGCCCTTTACTTGCCTTGCCCAAGCTGTATTTCTGAGTTTGAAGAACATCCTTGAGAATGTGGATCAAGGCTGCTCAAGCTTCGGGTTATGTTTGGAGGCGTACTTCTGCGTTCTGTAAACCATAAGAGCCACAAATGGTCTGTGGGAAGATTTTATATGCTTTCTTCCTGGCTTAGGAATTCGGGTTCTCTTGTCTCCGCCTGTGTTCTTACTTCCCGTTGACTCCGAGTCGCAGTTTTAAGTGTGCCTTTGTGTATCCAACATTCCAATAGACCTTGAGACTATGTAGTTGAGTTGATGATGGAGTACCCTTCAGCACTTTCCTGGCTGACTTTGTTCTACGGGAATGTGCCACATGGCGGAAAGAAAGTGATCCTCAGTAATCCTCATCGAAGGACAGAATCGTTAGCATTAGCATATCTTTTCTAATTCAAATGACGGGAGAGACATTTTCTACACAAGTTTTGAATACTGATGGTGACTTTATGATGGTGGATTCAACTTCTCAAGTTGTTAAAACGTCTATTGCAATTTTATAGCCTTGTCTGAGTGTCTCTGACCACGCACGACATTATCGACTCACGTCTCTAACTCTCAGCCAGTCTCAGTCTCGATTTAGGATCGATCCTTAAATGTATTTTCAAGAAAACATTGTGGAGGAAACACCTATTCTTTATTTAACACGTGCCATGACTGGAGACACTGAGTGTGGAACTCTTTCAGCTGAGAAGTAATTGATTGAGGTTGAGTAGTTGAGTTATTTTACTGGGCAAAAGGTACGTTGATGAAGGATTAGGAAGTTACAGGAAAGGCAACTGGATTGAAGGAGGTGGAGGAGTAGATTAAGTTTTTACACATTCGAAGAACATGCAATCCGTCTCTCAGTAGACTTGAACTTTCGGGAAGAACAAAGAAAGTCGGGAGAAGTGCGAAGGAGCAAGTGGAGTGAAAGATGGATGAGAAAAATTAGAAATGTCATAACCAATTACGTGGCACGATGTACGATGAATAAAAGGAACCACTGCACTGCTAGACTGCTGCTGGGTTAGAATTTTCTCCACGAAGTCTAAATGGAACCGACTTCATGTTCTTACTCACCTGCTAAGGATGTGAATTATTTATTGGATACACGTGCAACGAAGAAGTTGCGTGAGATTGTTGGTGGTGGACTTCCGAATGTGAGAATTGAGAAGAATGCTGCGTGCATTACGACTTTATAAGGCAACTTATTCATAACACAGACAAATGATGGTCACGTTCTTCCCAGGCATCTTGGGTTTTTGGCTAAAATAAGACATCTAATTTATTATTTATGATCCTTGGCTTGCCGAGAGGCTAAAATTGGGAGAACTGTAGACGTAAACGCTTGCCTTCTTGTTCTCGTTTTGCATAATATTCAAATGAATAATTTATTCTTGGGGAAATCATAAAATTAATTTGATACGGGGCTGCGGGACCTCTGCTGATGATGATGACTGGAGACTTGGAGTTTTATGCATTTATTTATAGGATAAAGTGAATTGCAAGGCCAGACTATA
The DNA here is from genome assembly GCA_034696625.1 of Isotomurus palustris. Classification (NCBI taxonomy): domain Eukaryota; kingdom Metazoa; phylum Arthropoda; class Collembola; order Entomobryomorpha; family Isotomidae; genus Isotomurus; species Isotomurus palustris. The sequence goes on from JAQGAD010002309.1 coordinate 7,489, forward strand.
ACGCGCAATCTCGGATGGTAGGAGTTGAGAGCTAAAGCTAACTTGCATAAGTCATAGCTTCGTGATTATAAACAACGATTGTCTCACACAGTGATATCAATTTCACAGTACTATAATTCCAACTTCAATTATGGTTCCTGAAGATAAGATTTCGGTAGACATGAATGAGCAAAGCCGGGTGCAGAAAAGTTATTGGATAAGGTATTAGGGCATTAGCGTCTGATTTCTGATAAGCAGGAGGTCCTTCAATAATGCCAGGACTGAGAAGAAAACAAGTTATACAAGTGGATTGCTTGTGTCAGCAAAGGATAAGATACATTCAACATTTACGTAGCGAGCTTCGAGCTCTCCAGATTAGTTCGGTTGACAGGAAGCAAATCGATCAATCACAAAAATCTAAGTTATCGCTGGTAGAACAATCGTTTGTAATCACTTCAATCGAGGGCTTGGCATTATATGATCCATATATAAATAGAGTTGCAGCTCATCCACTCCAGAATCATCTCAAGCTGACTCTTATTCTGACCCGCTTTTCTGCACGAATTCCTCAGAGATTTACAATGAAGGTATATTCATAGTCTGCCTTGCCAATTCTTAGAATCTGTTACACTTGACTGTAAAGTACTTGCTTTTATATTTCCAGGTCTTAGCTGTTCTTTTGCTGGTTGCAGCCGTTTCTGCTCAAAATGGCAAAACTACCCGATACTGGGATTGTTGCAAGGTAAGAATTGAGTCGATTTAGTGAATGACTCCCTTGAGGACAATTTTAATGATTCGCGTGTCACTTGATCTCCCATAGCCGTCGTGTGCTTGGAATGGAAAAGCTCCAGTCACGAAGCCTGTGGACACTTGCGCCGCTGATGGTGTCTCCGTTTTGGGAATGGATGAACAATCCGGATGCAATGGAGGACGTAAGTTACCAATTCTAGAGAATATGAGAATTACTGAATAGTTGCATAAAAGAAAATGTAACTGGATGATTGCAGCTGCCTACACTTGCAACAACAATCAGCCTTGGGCCGTAAATAATGATTTGTCCTATGGATTTGCTGCGGCTCATATCACTGGAATGGGAGAGTCCGATTGGTGCTGTGGCTGCTACGAACTCACCTTCACCGATACTGCCATCGCTGGAAAGAAGATGGTCGTTCAAGTCACCAACACTGGAGGAGATCTTGGAGTAAGTTATTTTTGGACTGAATCTGTCAATCCTCACGGAAATTCAACTAATTACATACGATTTCGTATTTTTACAGGAAAACCACTTTGATCTCCAAATCCCCGGAGGTGGAGTTGGACTCTTCAACGGATGCAAACCACAGTGGGGAGCTCCTGACCAAGGATGGGGAGGTACGGAGTTGATAAACATTTGAAGACATCCAAAATGAGTTTTATACATTATTTATTGCAATGTTTAATGCAGATCAATATGGAGGAGTTCATGGTGAATCAGAGTGCGACCAACTTCCAGCTCAAATCAGAGACGGGTATGTATTATTTATTACCTGCGACTTAAGACAAATTGAACCGCTATTGTCGAACAGCTACAACGAATTCATGCAATTTTCTTACGTTTACAGATGCCGATGGCGTTTCAACTGGTTCCAAAACGCAGACAACCCGTCGATGACATTCCGAAAGGTTCAGTGTCCCTCGGAACTCACATCAAGGACTCAGTGCGTTCGACAGTTCGATTAAAGTACACGCTACAATACTCTATCATTACGCTTACAATCGAATTATTTTCCAAAAAACTTATTCAAGAACGAATGAAATCTAAGAATCAATTTTTGATTAATAAAACACTTAGTTAGTCAAAAATCTATACACGAACATGTCACTTATTTATTTTTTTTCATGTATTATCATTTATCATTGTCTGTAACCACAATCAAAATTAGAGAAGTTATTTGGACTTATCAAGCACGAAAAAACATTTAGCGCAACCGATCTGGTATCTGAATTGGATTACTTAAGATTAAATCACTGGTTTTTTAGTAACCATATGGCTGGCTAAAGGACCCGTCGAGACTACAAACTTACTTATATCCTCGTCCTCAAAAAGCGGAATCGATGGTTCATAGAATGAAGATGTAAAACGAGTGTATATCTTGTGAAGTACATATGCCATCATGTGGTCTAAGGGTACATTAATTGGAGTGTGACACAGTAAATCTATCTGGTCTTCAATTGTGTCCTGAAGCATAAGAGCCATTCGATGTTCCATACTTCCATATGGCTCGGATATCAAAATTTCAAACGATTCTTTCTGTATTTGTTGTATGGTCCAAAACGGCCTAGGCACACACTTCTTAGCATCTTCTCCACCCCATTCCAAATATCTCCTGTAGTCTCGTAATGTTCTGTACGCCTCGGCTAATGACAGAAGAAAGAGAATCCGTCCTGCAGAGACAAGAACATTCGAACAGATTGAAATGTTATACTACAAATCACAGTTGAGTTTTACTTCAGTAGTGCAATTACTATCGCTTTCTTACCTCGTTGAATTGAAGCTCCAGGAAGAATAACATCTAATAGTTCTAGGGCTTTCTTGGCGACGTGTGTACAACTGTTGAAGAACTCGTATCTCTGACTAAAGAATGGCAGACCCTTCAGGCTGCCCCAAAATAACTCCAGACACGCCCAACAGGCTTTATACAGTAAAAAATGATTCGGGTGCAGCACATTTCTATTGTTTTCAAATACGAAATCCAGCAATTGCCAATAATCATTGTGGCGAAGCTTTATCACATTATGGAGTCGATTCACTTCTTCGATAATAACTTTTCCTTTGACTCGAGACTTGCATTTGTCATTCTGGCAATTCCAATCTGACAAGGCATTAGACGGATCCATCGGCAATAGATATCCGTCTAGTTGGGAAACATCACATTGCTTGCATTTTATTCCAGAAAAAAATGATCCGAATTCAGTTGGGTCTTTGCACCGACGACAAGAACAAACAAAATCAAACCGGAAGTCTTCATAACGATTGATAAAAGAAGCTCCATACTTCCATATACTTGAGAAACAAATGGACAAGTAGATTCCAGGCAGTATGTCCGTGGCTGCGTGTATTCTAAGCGCACAATCTTCTAATTTCATTCCATGGTGAATGGACCACTTACAATTGGGGGAGCATTCTTCTGACAGTAGTAATTTATTGGGAATTACATACTTAGCACTAAAAAATTAAAGTATCATGTTCTTTAGCTGTTTCAAAAGGGCTACAAATTACAAACGCTAAGTCTTATGTACAGCTTGTGCTTACCAATGAAATGTTTTCTCGTGCTCTGTCTCTCGGAATGCAACACGGTCATCCATAATTATCGATGCAGCGTCTATCAGCAGAAGAATAGTTTGAATATTCTCATAAGTCAGTCCACCCACGAGCTCGAGAATATTGCATGAATCAATCAAAAATGTCCTGATTCTGTTGTCATAATCCATCCACTTTGACGTCTTCGACATAGACTTCTCTAAATCTTTCCACTGGTACAGTTCTTGAAACTTATCAGGTTCATGAACTTTCATTAAAATCACTCGTAAAGCCAGGATAGTATCATCATAAAATTGACCGTAGTCATTATTTGGCGGTGGTGTGACAGAATTCTTGACGAAGACTGGACACTCGTAGTTAGAATGCAACGGCCCCTACATTATAAGTATAAGTAAAATGTAAAAATTATTATGATTAACTGCTTAGAATTTTTTCCTGAAACTATAAATCCCACAAGAGGTACTCACGTTTTCACACTCAGTGCTGCATACTGGCCATTGGCATTTTGAGCAACGATAGCCTGTACTGGACTGATACCATCGGCAGCATTCTAAGCACAATATCGAGTCTGGTGGGTGAGGCAGGTCTGTACAAAAAATGTATATTAATAAATTATATTAATTACTGTTTTATCAAGACCCTTAATACGAAAGAGCTAGAGAAATCGAAAATATACCTTTGTCATTACTGGCCATCATGATGGGCTTCACTACATAAATACTCTCTCCCTTCTTAATAAATCGCCTAGCCAAAAACTTGCCAGAATAAGTCTCTTTATCCTGTGGGTTTTCCTCGGCCACCAACGTCTTTTCAGAATCAGGTCCATCTCCAGCTCCACTTACTCCACAGGATTCTTCAATTACCGACTGCTTGGTACATAACTTAGACAAAATTGTACTTTTGTCGAAAGAAACAGGGGGCAAACATTCAGCATACTGATGTCTCGGCCAATCAATCTTCTGGCACTTCTCGCCACAATAAGCCACATGTCCACAGGCAGTACATAACCTCGCATTTTTTCTGCAGCAAACTGAACAAACTATGTGAGTTGTAGTCGCATCTTTGAGTATTCTATAGCCCATGGTATAGGATTTATCTGAACTATCTGGTTTTCTAGTCCACGCATCACTTCTTAACCCGTCTTTCGGTATGGATTGATTTGTGTTTGCCGACAATTTCTTGTTGAACCCACGTATTGCAGGCGACAGTGGTGCAGCAGAAGTTCCATGGGGCTTCATTTGAGTTTCAGACTGCAGCAATTCCATCCCATTCTCATGGTTTTGGGGCTGACTGTGACAGTCCGACTGGACATTCTGAGCAACTCCTTGATTTGTATGAGTGTGCACCATGTAATTGTAGTATTGGTGTGGAATAATCGGTCCAGGCATCGGCACAGGTGCATCCTGTCCACGATGCATTAAATGCTGGAACTGTCCAAAATAGTCTGCGGATGGATGCATTCTGGGGTTCAAGCGTCCTCCGTTTCCACTTCCATGTCTTCCTTTAAAAATTCCTCCAGAAAAAGGTATATGAAACGACGTTGGAGTATTGTGCTGAGGGCTGAATACAGGTACCTGTGTTTGTCCCTGATATTGAAAAGCACTAGCTCCTGCGGGATATCTTGTGTGAAACTGATGCCCGTACCCACTGAACTGATAATTCCAAACTGGATGTTGCAGCGTCGGCCGAATCATCCCTTGACGCATATTGTGACTGCTTTGGCCGCTGCTATAGTGAGATTCTTCTGTATAAGTGGTGACATTGCTGTAGCTACCTCCGGATGGTGGGTCAGGCAAAGCTAGCATTTCCTTCTGCTGGGTTAGCTTGCTGACGCTCTTAATGTCGCTGACTTTGTTGACGCTACCTCTGTTGATGCTACTGATGTTACTGCCTTGGTTGACACTGCTTAAGTTACTCCCTTTGTTGATGCTGCTGATATTGCAGCCTTTGTTGAGGCTACTGATGTTGCTGTCTTTGTTAATGCTGCTGATGTTACTGCCTGTATTGATGCTGCTAATGTTGCTGCCGTTGGTGAAACTGCTGATGTTACTGTCTTTGATGACAGAACTGAAGTTGCTGCCTTTGCTGACGCTACTGACTTTGCTATCTTTGTCGACGCTACTAACGTAGCTAATTTTGCTGACGTTTTTGGAGCTGCAGATGCTGCTGACTTTGCTATCTTTGTCGACGCTACTAACGTAGCTAATTTTGCTGACGTTGTTGGAGCTGCAGATGCTGCTGATTTTGCTGACACTAATGTTGCTGACTTTGCTGGCACTGCAGTTATTGTTGAGGCTGCTGACTTTGCTCACGCTACAGATGTTTTTGAGGCTGCTGACGCTACAGTTGTTGTTGAGGCTGCCGACTTTACAGCTGTTGTTGAGGCTGCTGACCTTATAGTTCTTGCTGAGGCTGCTGACACTGCAGATGTTGTTGAGGCTGCTAACGCTGCAGATATTGTTGAGGTTTCCGACTTTACCGACGTTGCTGCTACTGCTGATGTTGCCAACTTCGCAAACGTTGCTGCTACTGCTGACTTCGCTGACGCTGCTGAGACTGCTGACTTCGCTGATGTTACTGGTACTGCTGACTTCGCTAATCTTACTGGTACTGCTGACTTCGCTAATGTTACTGGTACTGCTGACTTCGCTAATGTTGCTAATGTCGCTGCCACTGCTGACCTTAGCCTTCTTCCGGACTGCTTTTACCTGCTTCGTCTTCTTCCTAGTTTCAGGCGGCTCTTTTTTCTGAAACAATATTACCATCCAACATCTAAATCTTCACCCATAATAACACAAAAACAATCTTCATGGCACATAGTTTCCTAGTTTCCTTACGATTTGAGGAAGCTCAATCCGCGCAGCTTTGCTCCCTTTATTCCTCCTCGCCTGCACTAAATCGTACACCTTAATCATTCACCTGGATTTTTGTATTCTGAACTTTCTCGAAATATATGGAAATTGTAAAGTTTCATTGGAATTTTGAAAACTCCAACGTAGACCGTTCACTTTGCAAAACAATTAGTATTGCAAGTCTTATTCCGAGTGTCAACAACTTCGGACTGATGTTGACGAAGATGATAACGCATCTTTGCGAAATCCAATTCCTTGATCCTCGGCAAGGAGGAGGCGCCAAAAGTTCCCGCCGAATGAGACTTCTGAAACTCTATGAATGCAAGAAGCTAGACATCATTTTCACAAAAATGCTCTAAAAATACTATTCGCTTTGTTCATTTTTTTGCTTGCCGTCAATGTAATCTTGTTTTTATTAATTAATCTAGAATCTAGAAGTGCATTTTATAGCAGAAACATTGGAAAA
>JAQGAD010002310.1:0-14081 GCA_034696625.1 Isotomurus palustris
GTCTGCAAAGATGAAAATGAAGTGCAATTTAGCACAGAAAGATGTTTACAAAGATTAAATTAACGAAATTAGCATTCATTTACACAGTCTTGCACCCACAAACTCACATGTACGTATTATTATTACACTTGGAAGGTAAAAGACCCATGAAGATTAAAAGATACGCACACAGTGTAGATGTTAAATGAACATTAGTGGTAAAGAGATAAGAAATGGAATCATAATAATGCTCATCGTTAGCACCAACACATCATCATCAGAATCACAATGCAGAAAATTACATTCTGTGTGTAAGCAAGTCAACCAGAGTCTGCACTTGCCTAATGTGAATGAGGCTCAAGATTTCAGATGAATTTCTATGCGAAATGTTCTTCTTGGATTTCAATTCGGTTCGGATCACGGGGGTCATGGGTTCTTAAGTTCCTAGTTTTTGGTACATCTTAGACATCTGCTTTAATTCTACGTCTTCTCTTGAGTCCACTAATTATCGTCTTCAGCAAAGAAATCTTTCTACCCGAACTCAAATCGTGTTTTGCACTTGACTTACATAACAACTTTTTAAAGAAAAACTTTTCTTTCACTAATATTAATTGTATAACAACGTAAAAAAACTTCCAAATTAAAGTAAATAGCTTTTAAGGTAAATAGTGCTTCAAGAAAAAACACTAACCTTCAACAACTACAACAGCAAAGATCAAGATCATCGTCATTTATCTATCAACACAGTCAGTCGGTAAAATGTATTTGCTTTGCGATAATATTTTTTGATATTTTGCTTTCTTTCTGAATGCAATCAGGATTTAGCAATAACCTGAAGCTAGCATGGTTTTTGCCTTAGTTATTAGTGTAACTCTTACAGTCTTCGTGTTCTTCTCGTTTCGGAGAACAATATGAAATTATGAGTCTTTCAACTAATAGCCTTTACCGTTTTCCTCTTTACTTTGTTCAATATTTCCATTTTTATTCACGCAACCAATAAATCAATTTTAAGGTATTCTTTCTCTTGGTATATTCCTATTCACGGCTAGTACGAACGAACGAATAGCCCATTCATTCTTTAACATTGGTCTTTCGATCCAACGGTATATTGTACAAAGTTCGTATACACGGCACTTCATTTCAATCTGTACACAAACGTACAACAAAGTCATGGATGGGCATCTCTGTGTCTTGCTGTTCAATAGCATTGTGCTGAACGATGAACGTTGAACTAGTCTGGCCAATATCATTACTATGATTATGATTATTATCACGGGTAATAACACTTGCTTCGATTTTTTCCTTCTACCTTTTATCTCACTTTATGTCAATAATCATTTATATTGGCGTTTTGCGTGGGTTCCTTCTTCGTCTCGCGAGTACAAATCTGCCTCATTCGTTCCTACGTATCTTTCAGATCTTGACTCAACCTTTAATATTGCAAATATGAATTCAAGGCAAGATTAACAAAGTCAAAGAGAGGAAATGGAGCAAACATACTAACCGTAGTTTACCCGAGTGATTTACTTCTTCTGCTGAAGTCTTTATAGCTTTGTGTGTGACACAACCTACCATTAAAAAGCTTGTGGGTCTCAATACACTGGTACTACATCGATGACGATTATGTCGCGAATTAAGGACACAACTTAAGTCACCATTATTTTATCAGGTCATCATTTCTCTCAACCTCTAATTCGATCGTGATGAAATTACTCTACAATCTACACTATCGGGATTTACAGAACTCCTAAGTCTTAACTAGTAACTAAAGTCTTCACATACACACACACACCAAAACAAGTTTATTTTCTCTCCTCTGCATGCCATGTGTCACCCCCACGATATCATTCATTTGTCAAAAGACGTCGGAGTAAAATTCAAATTCATTTCCTAAATTGGTCAGACCGTTGACATTTTGGATTCCTGTTGAGTTTGATCGCATAAATACCTCCTAAGACAAAGGACTGTGGAATAATAACGGTTTTCAAGTCAGGAGATATTTTGCAAGTTAATTGACGGCTTGCAGGAGGTTTCATACTTCATTACACGCGAATAAAAGTATAGCAGCTACTGACTAGTGCTAATAGCGGTGTTAGCTATGTCCCTAGATTTGTGTTGCTATTTAGTATATATGAGTTCAAGATTGTAGTTTCCTCGAATTCACGTACACTTCATGATAGTCTACGAGAAAATGAAATGGAATAGAGAAAAGTCCTCTTGATCTCGCTGTGCGGTGATGGTTGGTGGTGCGGTAGTTGGTGTGGCGAGTCGAAGTATCTAATAAAGTGAATGAATGAATCTCCGATGCATAGAAATGTTCCTTTATGCATCTACTCTCAGCTTTAAATGAAATAGGAAGTTTTAATGGAATGAGATGAAAGCTTTGAGGGGAACTTTATGCCTCGACTGAGTTTCCTTCATCCTTTACAAAAGTATCCCCACTGTCTTTGCATTGGAAGTTCGAAGGAAGTACACAAGACTGATCGAACCTATCATCGCAGCTCTGTGAGTATATTTCACCAAGAGATCTTTATGATGTGATTGAAATGAGGAAAGTGACTTAAATAAGTGTGTGTGCATGTGAAGTACAAAGGGTTGGCTGTGTATAGCCTTAGGAGAGTAAGACCAGAGGAGACACGTCCATGAATTCATTTTGTTCGAATAACTTCTTCCCAATCGACTAATGTCTAGGTCGCAGAGGAAAAAGAGGGTCCACCACGTTCGGTTAGAGAAAAGGTTCGACCAAAATACTCATCGCATAGCACTTTGATCCTAAAATGTCTGATAGAATTATGCGAGTAAGGTCAAAGGATTGTGTCACTCTCTTTACTTCTCCGAATTAGATTTCATCTCTCATTCACTTTTCTTCCTCAACATTCAACCCTTTCTTTAGTCACTGAGGTATATTACGACTACGACGAACAGAATGATTCACCGCTCAACATTCCTTCCACTCTCAACTTTTGTTGTTTCGATTTTAGGGGATGAGGACAGGTTAGGGAATATGAAATCTGAGTAAGATGAAGGATGAGCTTTAGTCACTCCTGTCCTCCTGTCTTAAATCACAAACGAAGCTAAAAATCCCAGGGATTTTGTTACACAAGTTCAGTCTCTTAAGAAATCAAATTAAGCCTAAATTGAAATTCTATACCCTACTGGAAAAAATTACACGGACAGATTTTTATTGAGTTTTTCATTAAAGAAGGTTGGACCTGTCGCATTTTTCTCTCTCAATCAATTGTCCCTTAATAGAATCAAGGTCACATAAATGTTCAACCAAGGAAAAGATGAACATTTGAGATGCTAAGCAAGTGAAGCTGTAACACAGGTATATAAATAATACGTATATCGTGTATGAACGGGATAATGGCACCAGTTCTAAGAAGCCGATTCTCAAACATAGTTGAGGAAAATCCTCTTGGGTATATTTGCATACAAAATACACACACATTATGAGGGATTTACGCACGATGTGGTCACAAATCTTGGTGGTAGTACTTGTGAAGTGGGTGCTTTAGCGAAGACGATGGGACTTTCTTGTGAAGAGATTCTTTCCCATAAAACACCTGACACTTACGATCTGTACGCCTGAACACCTGAGCCTACACCAGACTTTTCGATATCTCCTCGATTCATTCAAATATATTCCTTCTACTTGGCCCAAAATAAACTGCTTTGCGCTCACTTACTCTCTCTCTTTTGCCGAGTAAAAAGTTAAGGTTGGGGCACAAGAGCCCTTTAAAAATGACACTTTCAATATTCACCATATAATTTATACCTCCACCTTCACAAATCTATCAGTTTGCCACGGTGCACAGTACAAAATTTCGAAGCTGAAAAAGTCTCGAAAGCAAAATTACTCCATTTTTCTTCCAAAATGGTCTTTGCTATTCGCAAAAACATAAGTTACTCTGTTGCCAGCATTGAAGTGACATTTACAATTTACTTCACCATTTCTGTCTTCCCCAATGGGTGATTCATTATGACCAAGGTCTTAGGTCAGTAGTCTTGGGTCGCAAATCTCATCTTCAATACTTTCCATTCTCGTTTATCAACGAGAGGATACTTTCCTTATCTCCATTCCTACACATCATTCGTATCTTTTTCTCCTGTGTACTCGACTTGGATGTGTGTAGACAAACCACCCACACTTAAGATGAACAAAGATCCAGTCTCCAGCTTTCTGTACCTCTTGAGTGTGTGGGCTTCTTTTGGTGACACTGACAAAGATGACTTGACACTGAACATGAAGTCTGACTAACCAACAAGCGGACATCTGCAGCTTCGACTTGATCTACTAAAGAAGCTTATTTACAGCTTCTCTATCTTTTAATCCTTAATTTTTAAAACGCCATGCAAAATCCCCTTGCCTAATGTGCAAAAACTAATAATTCGATCCGTGCAAAATCCTCCCATTTCTTCTCTGAGTCCAGCCATTTTTATAGCCCACACTTTCAACTTAAAGAGCCTCTCATCATCATCACTATCATCTTAACATGATGCCATTAACTCTGCCCAGGTGAGATAACAATGGGTCATAACTCTCGTCTTCCCCTTCCTTCCATGACTTTTTTCCTTCGGGCTGTCTCTTAGGCCCTTCTAAAAGGAAAGAGATTAAGTTTTTGAAAATCAAATCCCCTTTCTTTAATGACCTGTCATAAAGTCGAGCAAATTTTTTGCAAATTGCTTTTACCCACATGTGTATAGGGATTAGTATTTATCGTCTACTTTAAAACTGGCCACACCAAACATCCTAGCCTGAATTTACAAAGCAGTCCCGTAGTTTGTACCACACCCATAAAAATGCACACGTCGTCTCATTCGTGTTCCAAAGAGTCAAAATACAATTTTATGTTTGCAGACTTAAGTCTTAACTCGTAAAAAGATCAAAGAAATCCATACAAAATGCTAATGATACATTATTTTTAACATTTCAGTTTTTCATAGAGCATCCGACTAGCCCTGTAGGCACTTTGGGTCGTACCGTTGTTTACAGTTTACTGGAAGGCAGACTAGGCAGATGTCCATATTTTATAGAAGAGCCATGAACATCTTAAAGCTCGAAGGCAATGATCATGATGATATCATGAACAATGAAATTGTGCTGATGACCACGATTATTTTGTATCAACGGTTTTAGTGCAAATTTTAATAGAGGACTCCGTACCTAAAGGATTTTCAACGGTAGACAGAAGTCAAGTCAGGTCATCCATCTGCTTCCTATGCTAATGCAATAAAAGCCACTATATATTTTGTTGTATTCATCTACTGAGGCTGACTTGCAAGTTGGAAGTAGTAACACAAGTTTCTTAACTATTATCAACCAGCAGCAACATGCACAGTCTTTCCGTTTTATGCTTATTGTTTGAAGAAACAAGTATTGCGTATTCTTCAATCTCCTCGAACTTCAAGTCAAGTGGAAGAAGCAGTTTACCAAGTCAAAATTTCTTGCACCGTTTATAAGGTATAATAGTGGGAGATGTTATTTCCTTTACAAATGAATTTAACACACATGTACCAACAATTTTCAACTCGCCATACACAAAATTATAAATTAGTCTACTTGATGGCCCAGACAAGCGGAGAACAGCTTGAGTTGCATTATTACACACAGACCCTTAATCTACCTTTTTCGTAAACATCCTGCTGCCTGCATAGCACTCTTCCTTCACTCCACCATCCAAGACTGATTTTGATTCTCATGTGTTTAATGTCTAGATTCTAGATACATTTCTTGATTGTCGTGGATAGGACATTTTAAATGTTACAGGGAGTATTATTATGCTCATAATAATACAAATGAGCTGTTCATCACAATAACAGTTTTATTTATTACACAGGAATCATCCGTTCAAACGATCATTTCCCACGGAATAACAATCATTCTTATGCACCCATCCGATTTTATTGTACTTCTTTAGCCACCCTCCAGTCATTGTTTCCACTATGCGTCACAGCAGAGTATTCAGAGAACGTTCGCTACAAATTTAATCTTATTTCTTACGTGAACTTGTACCCACGCTGTCACATGCAAATCAAGTTGTATACATCACTTGCAACATTGTGACGGGTATGTACTGCATACTGAACTTATTGTTTAATGAGTCAGCGTGACATTATAACATAACTGCTAAGATAAAGTAAAATTACCAATTAATTTGAGAAAGTTTTCTATATTAGTACAATCAGTAATAATAATAATAGGACTTGAGAATATCATACAATAAAAAAAATCAAATATTTATAAACTTTTGTTAAGAACCAAGGATCATTTACACCAAGAACAAGGAGTCATAAACCTGGAACAATGCATTTAAAAAACCTTCATTAATTTTGCCTGAGATAGCTGAACTTTGGTACATGCTGTTGCTTTCACATTTATGCAAACAATGAACATGAAATTTCATACTCTCTACATGCAACGATGCAACATAGTAATAGAAGTATGTATGTCTGTGTTTGCAAACATAGTTTGACATAACTTACCGAAACACTTTTAGGCTTAAGGCGATTATTGTTCACAACATTATCGTCTGATAAATGTGACAATAGTGACAATGTGATAATTTATGTGACAAACATATGGCAATATTAGTTCTACAATAAAATTAGTTCAAGATACAGAAATAATATGAAAGGGGATTGGTGTTATAACCTTTGCTTCATAATAGACAGTGTTTTACAAAAAAGTAGAAAAAACAACTAACAGAGATTACACGCACGAGGATAATCCCATATTCCATGTTTTGTTTGAAAGGATAGCATATCCTTTAGTTCGATCTAAATGACCCGGGAGTGAAAATAAAAGCAATAAATTGTGAATTTTCTGCCCTACTGGTTACATGAGTTACATCGTCTAACTATACACTATACGTGCTATTCTGTATATCATATGTAGTTGCGAGTTGTACAATATGGTCATCATCGTCATCATTATCATCTAGAGAAGGGCAGATATCCGATTTAACTCAACTTCTACCATTCCCTAGCTATTTCACAACACAATGTTCCGTACACTAACTTTCTACACGGAGTGATTTCCATTAGAAAGAATGGAGGATGAAACCCCTCACAACTAAAAAAGTCAAATCCCTTTGTCCATCCATGTAAGCGTAATGTATGTGATATGATACGGATCCGATGTCTTGGCGAATTCAGTGCGAGAGAAACATTCTGTGCCTAGCACGTACAACGTAGCACGATACTCCCAATCCTTGTGTCTTCTTGCTTTTACACTTTACATGCAGGAGCAACACACAATGGAAGATTTATGGCGGAGACTTAGCGTAAAATCAATTCAGATCTGCTCGGACCTTATCTGGAATTGTGAAGCTAATCTAAAAGAAGCAATATTTCAAGATTTTATTCAGATTTAGTCTCAACCTAATCCACTTTTGACTTTGGATGACATTCTCAAGTCTCCAAAAGTCTGTTTAATTAATTACATCTTGAGTTAGATACACCTGGATATAAAACCATTTATGGACTGGTCATTCCTTTATCATCTACCTTAGTTTCGTGGATTAGAGTAATTGCCTGTTAATGTTCCCTTCGCATGCTTCACCATTTTTGCAATTTCGCTAAAACCTTAGGTAAATTTTACCTTGTTTTTAGGAACCGCATTTAATTGACTTTTTTACCGACTGCTGGCTGTCGTTGAGTTAAAATGGGTTGTATTTGTCACAGAGTTTTGAAAGGTGGGAATCATTTATTAAATGAAGTACTTTCTTTCAGCCTAAAAACCCGATTTCTCCTGTGAGAATGAAGAAGCCATATAGTATGACTGATGAACAGGTCAATATAGTGAAGTGCTTAGGTATGTTTGACGTGAGTTATATAGGTATACCAAATGAAAACAAATGTATGAGAATGAGATATTTAGTTCACCCGTTACCAAGTATTAAGAGTGCATGGGGCTTAGTTTCGAGAAGTTTCTGACTAAGATGGAACTACAAGTCCGTAGACATAACAGTGAGTGAATGCAGTCTCATTAAGTTACTACATGAGCATCCCTCGTGACTTAAAGACTTGTAATTGGATTTCCTCAACTAGAATTTCTAGAGCAGCTACAATCCGAGTCTGAAGCAAACACGCCTTGTATAATCAACACACATGTTGTAAAGCAAGAAATCCGAGTTTCACATTTTTGCTAAAAGAATCGAGGTCAATAATACCCGCAGGATTGCATAATAAGAAAGGTTATGCGTACAGAAAGGAAATGAGCATGTGGGTACTATGTATCTTGGCTCTCGAACAAACTAAAGTTTTGTTAAAAAACTCCACACAGAAAGTTTTTTGATAGAAAGGATCTCAAAAGTTCCTGTGGCTGGCGGATGTCAGGTTGAAGTGTGTACAAGAATCTCTATCGGTCAGTCTCGTTCATTCAATTTTTTTTTCAAAAAACAAGCCTCGTTAAAATGCTTTCACCGTTCTCAAGTCTGTCAAGAGAAATGGACTACTGAATTTGACTTAAGAATAGTATATCTAGACAAGTATCAATCTTAGGGCTTTGTGATTCATTAAAAATACAATTCAAAAAGTTTCCTATTACATCTACCTAATCTATCATCTTTCCCGGCACAAGTGAAATCGAACAGGTAGCTTGTGACGAAGACTTTATCTCTAGTAATACAAGGAAACCATACGACTAATTATCCAGTCCGGTTTATACATAATATACAATCCTAACCTGTCTGACTACAACTGAAAGGGTTGAAGGAAAAGAACTTCAATTAAGAGTAACACCTGTCATTTACGAAAATTACTGTAATATATCGCTGAAGTCTCTCGAGTCTTTTGTATGGAAAAGAATTATATTAAAAGCTGCACATGCAATCCCATACATCAACTGTCCTTCTCCCGTCATTTTTCTGAAGACATCAAATATTTTCCGCGTTCTTTTGTGTAAATAATGAAGTAACTTTATCATCATTCCCCTCTCTTTAACACGACAGACGGAAGAAAGCCAAAGAATTATCGTTTTATTGAGTGTACTGGTGGCTTACGAATAACTACCTTCCTTCCTCTCTCACTTTTTTATTTTATAATCACCATCATATATTCAGATTACTTGGTCGTGTTAAAATTGATGATAAAACACAGTTTGAGATACACGAGACGAGTCGTTCATTTACAGCAGGGAAGAATTCAATAGCACTAACATGTTTTGCAGGACAGAGTTTTGGAAGTTCACGCAAGAATACCAATTTACTCAAGCTTTTTCTTCTACACTTCTACTACTACTTTCGTTGTGTTGCTTGGCTTAAAGTAAAAGCACGAGTTTTTACTTTTTACTTCTTACCTTCCAGTTTTAGTTCCCCACTTTCCCTTATCCTTGTCTTTTTCAACACCGACAAATACCACAAGGGCTACGCGCTGAGAGTACAAAGGAGCCCGAAGTTATACGCATTCGGTAGGTAGTTTGAAGTTGATAATCATGAAATGAAAAAACTGAAATGAAATATTTCATTTCTTATTCTCACCCTGAATTCGGTTTCTATTCACGAACACCCACCACCACATGACATGACAAGACCACCACTGACTACCGACCATGCACACAAACACACAACCAACTAAACATTTCTTATCTCCCTTCCTGCTTACTTTCTCCGGGTATTTCTAAAGATATTTTTCACCCTCTTTCACTTTCTCTCACTATGCTATCTGATCTCTCCTTCCTCTGCTATTTGTATTATATATCTAAGTGCCTAAAAGTGGAAAGGTGGTTCTACTCTCTACTACTCTTCTAATGTGTAAATGGTTTATGAAAAAACAGAAACACCACCAGCGATCTGCGGCTTTTATTCCTTCTTCCTTTTTGTAAACGTGAGCAATTTTCCCTTTTCCTTTTATTGAATTGCTATATCACAGAGGAAAGAAAGCTAAGGTCCCCTGTGGTACTAATAATTTGGTTTGTTCAATTAACTCCCTAAACGCAATGCCTCTTTCTTTTTCCTCCTCTCGTCAAAACTAATAACCCCAATGGATGGTTGTTTCTGTCCTGTTCATGACATTTCATCCTTGAAGAGTCTTTCTCTGATTGTCTCCATCCACTTCGTCTGAGAAACCGACTACACGACATGAATGCTACGCCCAGGAGGACTGAAAACTGGACAATACATCTCAGTGTGTAGCAAACCATAACACTCGATTTCTTAGACTTTTCCAGTTCCAGCAGGTATTTAAGCGAACGAGCTTTACTGTTTACTTGCCTCTGGACCTGACTTTGTATGTCTAAATAAGGACAGTGTAATGGGCTATCATACCAACTGTTTGATGTTAATACACAATCAACGAAATTCTTGTCGATGATATAAATTTGTCACGATGGCTTTGACAATGTCGCCTACATTGTAATTAGCTTTAAAGTGAACCCTTTTCTAGCTTGAGTACAGTGGTTATTACATTTCAAACATTCAAAGCTTTCAAGTAGTCCATATCATCTCACTCACTGCGGTGTTGTGGTCAATGAATGTCAAATGTCACTTTTCGCCGGTGATTTACACAACCCAAGTAGTCAAGTAAGGGCGGACATTCACTCAGTTAATTAAATAAATGCTACCAAAATTCCCTTTAATTTCCCGTAATTGCACACAATTCTTGTCCATAAATGTTCTTTATTTCTTTAAAGTCGGTTCTTGAACGAATAAATGCAGCGATTAGCTAAGCTTAGCTTAGTATTACATAAGCTACCGGGGGGACGAAACTAAATGTGTATGTCTGTTCCATTCCCTCTGCCTGAAGTCTTTACTTATGTCTTCAATCACCTTAATTCACTTTCAGAACCCTTCTTAACACACCCTTAAAGAATGCTGCTTGATATTGATCGACACAAAGATTCACCTCCATTACGTAGATTATTATTACCTCACTGCTTGCTGTGAATGTTTCCTCAAAGTAGATAATAATTATTGTGCGTCAGTCTCCTCTTAAACTTCAGCTGCCAACTACTCGTACTTTCTCCAGCCTCCGCACTTAATATATGCAGACGGAATTAAAGGATTAACGATGAAACTACAGCTCAGCTTGATTCCTTTCCTGAAGGAAAGCGTAGGCCTCCTTTCCCCCGCTGATACCATTGAAATACCTGAGGAGGAAGACGAGGCAAATTGGCTTATCATACACATTTCCTCTTCTCTCGGCATTATTATGTTATCCTATTTAGGAAATTATTTTTCACTTTGACTGAAACGCATCGCGATGCATCCATCGTCTGTCTCACAGTTAAGGAACTGCCACGCATGATACAATCATAATAATATCATCCGCAGTATTATAGTAACGAGTTGCAACCACCTTATCTTATCTGTGAGAGAGGGGAAGTTTACCATTTGTTTATATGAGGAAAGGGGAGTCATCCGTTTTCCCGATGCGTGCCACTAAAACGGTAAAATAAAATGATGGTAAACCTTAAATGCTACAAACGTAACAAATTGGTTTCATAATGGATTAATCTTCAATTGGACTCGGCAGCCTAAGAGAGAAGACTAAGAAGAAGTCCCCTAACAGCAGAGACCTTGTTGTGCACTATTTTACACGTCCTTTCCCTTCCTGCCTTTTCTGTCCCTCGTTTGTCAAATTCATTCTCAATTTTACTTCCAAATGTCCTCCATCCTAACTTCAACTAAGCTCCACATCGTGATAAATGAAGATACAACTGGTTGCAGTGTGCCATCGCGTAATAAAAGACTGCATCTCCTATATACTCCCTATAAAAATAAGACTTTTTACGTCAAGCACGTAAACGTGATCTTGAAGAAAAAAGCTCAACACAATATTAATCTTTATATTTTTAGATGCCTCACAAGAAGTCTGGATTCAAGACAAACTCTTAACAATAATGATTCTTCAAACAATCACAACAGCAAACAAAGCCAATTATCAGTTGTGAAGATGATGAATACACAAATAATAATTCGATTTACTGTCATCTCATTGCTTTTATGGTTTGTTCAAACAATTGACAAGTTTGAAGTTGTCTCTGCTAATGAATTATAGAAAAGCACAATATACGAAAAGAAAACAGAAGAAAGAGGACAGGGAGACAACCCTCTCGTGGCTGTGTGCACTTTGCAGTTTCGTCGTACTTTTCTTTATTAAAGCCTATTATTTGAGTAAAAACAAACAGACTCGTGCAATGACTGTCCGTGACATTCGTTACGGGATGAAATTATGACAAACACGAGTCCACTTTTAATGCAAGCCAATTGTTTACCTTTGATATTTAATGAAATAAATGAATTAGGTACCTAACTCGCACTAGGCACAACAATACGGAAACCCACCTACTATGCATTTTATGATTTGACGCACATGGAAGTGGTAGGAATCTCAGGAGCAGTATAAGCAGTACAAATACACGCGGAAAAGTTTCTGTCACCATCAAAATGCGGTTTACTTGGAAGTTGGGACAACAAAGCCGTGGTGAAGTTACCCCGAAGTGGCCCGAAGGAACCAATTTCCAGTTCCAGGAAAGTGAAATAATAATTGAGTGTTGTTTTTATGGTCATAATTTATATGATGTTTATATCATTAGCATCCAATTCATTTCAATTGCAGAAGGAAGAGATGTAGAGTATGAACTTTGGGCTGAGATTATAGCTTACCCTCCAGATTTAAGATAAATGAAGTAGCTGAGGAGAGTGGGAGCATAAGGGAAAGGTTTAAGCTTTGGAAGTGTGATCATAACAAATAACTATTCTAGCAGGGTTACTTGTCATCATCAAAATATTACCGCATTGTGATCATTGTTTGTACTTGTTTTGTTTAGTCAGCCAGGGAGATGACAATAATGACAATGACATAGACTAGTCATTCATACTCTCTGTCTCTCTCTCTGTAGACTGGTGTCCGTGTGGACTTATATAATATATTTTAAGAGAGTCATACAGCAATGCTGTCCCTGTTGACAGGGAAAAGGGGTTGCCAGCACATTTAAGTAGGGAAAGCAAGGAAAGCACAATTGCTCACCCTCCTTGTCTCCTTGTTCGCATATCTCATAAAGAACAAAAGGGTTTTCTACCATTTCTATTCCTCCTCTGCAAGAGGACAACTTACTTTATAGCCAGATACCCTCGTTTGCACTTGAAAACTGCGTTTATACTCACCAACCAACTACTGCTGGCCCCAAGTAAAAATGCTAAAGTCAGAAACAGATGACGACAGACGGAAACAGGACAAATAAACAAATGACACTTGAGCACGAAATTGCATTCCATTCAATTCAACTCTGAGTCCGACAATACACAACTCACAGTACAATGAAATATAAAAATATCATCAGAATCAGAATAATAGTTGTCCTCTTTTCCTTAAAATGCTTGCGTTTAAACGACATTTATATTTTATCATTTCCCTTTACAACAAACTGAGCTATAAGTAGAGTGAATGTGAGAACAACTACCTTTCTTTGTATGTGCCTCGATGTGTGATAACTTCCTCGCTTTCCCTCAACATTCAACAACATGATTTGTTCTCTTTAGTTCCGTTTGTCCGGGTGTTTATTCTCCGTTTCCCTTACTTTGCAAGAATGCAGCAGTGAAAGTGCTTTGTGCTTATGATCCACTTGTGTGTAACAAACTGAGACTTTTTATGTTGGGCTACTCCTTTCTTTCCTTTAGCCTTGAATGATTTGATTCATCAGAAGACTTGATAGAGTAAGAAATCAAAGAGCTTCTTCCCCTTTCAAGAAAGTAGAAACATCGGAGAAATCGGAGAATACAGTGAATAATTAATTCTTCTTTTCCTATTGTCATTATCCATGACTTCCTTCAAGCTTTTCGAGTGATTTGCCCTTTTCCCCTTCCAAGCTGACCTGTCTGTCTAGACTCGGTGAGTGGACGGATTTTAGGATTTCTAGATTCTATGTATATACCTATAGTGCTAGTCGATGCCCTACTAATCCCTACTACAGGTACGTCCTTAAGGACAGAAGACTGAATTAGACGAGAATGGAACTATATTGCGGCTATACTAATTCCTGATTTCATTTGTGAAACACACTCAAAGTATTCTGGATTTAGATGTGGTAGTGGTAAGTATGTAATGCAATCTCCTACTCTTTAGTGTGTTTCCGGGTAATTTTGTATCAGATCCAAGGA
>JAQGAD010002311.1:0-14075 GCA_034696625.1 Isotomurus palustris
GAATCGTAAGAGGCTCAATTGATGATCTTCCCAGCACATCTCCAGATGCGGAAGACCATCAATTGATGATTGTGAAGGAGTGGGCGGACAATCGGATGATCATCAATTGATGTTATTAAAATTGCAAATCCCCACGTGGATGATCATCAATTGATGACGACTCCAAAAATTGTCCTCACGCGGAACATAATCAATTGATGATTTTCATATTTTGATTAAAATTACAGGATTTGTCGATACACTCGGGTTTTCGTTGACTTATTTTCAAAATCTCAGAAAGTTTAACTACTATTGTTAAATTTTGGAAACTTTAAACATTTCGTCAAGGGATAAATTGGGAAAAATTTGACCGGCTTAAAAAACTCGCAAGCCCTCAATACAATTGATCTCGCATTAACGAATATCACGTAATTGATTCCAATTCCTTTACTTACATTTGTACACGTATCAGTTTTGTCACTTCCAACTTGTTGTAAAACTTTACCACCCTCATATTAGGTGTCGCATCACATCCCACAACTAAGCGTAATTTCTAACAAAGTGACTTTGAACGAAAAATTTAGACAGTGAGGATTAAAGCAGGCATAAAAATAACGAATTTGAAAAGCAATGATTGCAAATTGGTCGTGACGTTACCCAGTTGGTTTCATATTCCTAATTGCCTGTTTCCCAGTTATTGTTGATAGTACGAGTTTGACACACGATATTGACGTTGTAAAAGCAGCAAAAATTATATGAATTATCGACATGTGTTGTCGTTTCATTAAAACTCCTTGAGAACGAACACTGATTGACACACAGTTAAGTAGAATTATTATCAGCAATGATATCACCTAGATTTCATACAGTTCCCTGAAATGCGGTCATTAAATTTTACTTGTCTTTCATCTCTGCTTGTATGGCATGTGGATCATTTATTTATTTCACTATCATTTTCCCCGAATCCACTTGAGCATCTCATCCGAATCTGAATTGCAAAAGTTTCAATATCGGGACATGAGTGAAGTTGAATATGGAATTTGAAATTCTAATCCGACAGATTACCGTGTTACACAATCGTAGCCTAGTTCAATTAATGTGAAAGAACTTCTGGAAATCCATTTACGAGACGTGTTTGAATTTGCATCAAAAAGTCTCTAGTGCTGAAAACTTCCCATCTCCAGTTCTACTCTTTAAATAACATAGTATAGTGTGCAGGCTTATTTATTGGATTCCGCTATTTGTTGCTTCGTAATCGGTCAAGTCAGATTCCTCTCAAGGAGGAATCTTCACTAAATGTCTATTCGTAAATAAAAGGATTTTTAGTAGTTTCTAATGATGTGGAATTTACTGTCCGAAACAAAATGAAATATCAAATATGAAATAACATAATAGCTTGATTTCGAGGAACTGAGATTTTAAGTAAAACAAGAAAGATGAGTTTCCATATTTTCACCAGTCTTTAATCTGAAGTGAAATTTGTGTATTCAGAATTTCAGACTCACTTTTATTCTCCAGAAAAAGTGTGCTGAACAGCAACTCCGCGAATTGAGGAAATGCTTTGGACGGCCGCATATTAATGGAAATTTAAATTTACATCTCTTCAAAAATGGTTTCTGAGAACTTAATGGTAATCTGACCATAGTATGGAAACATGTGGTCCATTTTGAATTCAATCAAAAAAGTTGATTAACGAAATATTCACGAGGAAGCTTACCACTTAAAGTGGTAGGCTTCAATTACCGAAAACCGAATGCTATGTGACGACAGGCACAAGTTGGGTAAACGTTTGCATGAAGTTTTAGCTTCAAATTAAGAAATTCCGAAATAAGTAATAGTTTGAAATGTAAGTAATCGTTTTAGGATTCCGTGAATATTTCTGAGTTCACATATCCTATCATGTCCAAAGTCTTTCTTATAGAATTCATATCAAAATCATCTTCTGCTGTCTTTTCCCACTCCTATTTTATGTTTTCCTTAATTCTTCTTATTCTTGGGTTATATAATTCAGTCACCATACCGCATATCGCGATGTTAATTACACACTTTGTTAATTAATTCGTCCATTGCTAAACATCCACAACTCCACCCCCATATCATGTGTTGTCTTCTTTCACTCGTTACATCAGAACTTACTCTTACTTTAATTATCGTTTATCTTCAGTGGCATTCTCATAATAGAATACACGCCATTGCAGCACGTAATCTTTCACCAATGCTCCAACTTTTGGGTCTTCCTGATTATGACATTTGTAATCAGCGTAATACAGCACGAGATAGTGTCATGGACTCTTGTACTTTGAATTCAGCGAAAGTGAGATACAAGGTTTGCTAGAGCCAACATGTGTTTAAGAACTCAACACAAAAACTTGTAGACTATGAAGATTTGCTATCTGCTCAGCGTACCAGGAGAAAGTTCCCCCAACTCCGGACTGAGTAAAAGTTGGTTGTTCCTCGCAATTCAGTTCCAGTTGCACTTTCTCCAGAGCAGAGTTCACACCTCATCCACTTCTTTCCCATTCTGCGTTGCGTTTGGCTGTGGCAAATTGAGTTGGTTTCAATCCAACAAGTCTTTAGTCATACACACTCACACACTGGAAGTAAAGGTGATCTTGTGCAAGTTATATTCATAAGCGAAACGAAGTGTATTTTCTTCGCAAGAAGTGACAATGGGAGCATACCATAAGTATTGGGATTCTAACGAAACTTATGACATGTTTTACACGTTAAATATAACAAAAATGAAGAAAGGAGATGATTCTTTCAACTCAGTTCATCCCATAGGACAACATTTCGAAGTTAGAAACAATACTTTCGAAATTCCTTCCGAGAGACTAAGCAACATGAGACACTCGTTGTTTTGGACAATTGTCCTCATATTCGCGTATGTTGCTGTTTTCCTAGTTGGATTTGTGGGCAATGCCATAGTCATTTGCGTCTTCACCATGAAAAGGCAAATGAAAAGTGCCACAAATCTTTTCATTCTCAATCTTGCCTTTGCTGATATGTCAGTTGTCATCTTTTGTATTCTGCCAACTCTTCTAGCCAACATTTTTGTCCGTAAATGCGTTTCTATTCAAATTGTAGTTCTAAACTAAGAAATGGTTCTACACGGCTGACCGCGACCTAATTTTACCATGACATAAGGCCAGTTTAAAGTCGGGTTTAGATTTACTTGATTGTAAACCTCCAAGCGATAAAAATTATGATATTAAATTGAGTTGGGGGAAGTAGAGAATGTTGGCGTTTGGCCTGCTTATTTCTTAAGGGAAAGGGTGGCTTTGCTTTTTTTGTCTTTATGCGTTAGTTCGAATCACGTTGTATTCTGACATCTCTGTGTGTGTCTTGGTATTAAATGGATAAACTTCTTTCAACTTTAACTCAAACTCAACCATGAACAGAATAAAATTAATTATTTTCCTTTCGCCTGCTGAGGCAGTGTGTAAGGCTACTAAAAAACGAAAAACGGAATGATTCAACGAAAGTTGGTTTCGGTGAGAGCACTTCATTATTCGATGGTTCTTAGTTGTGCCTTGTACAAAACAACAACGTAAAATCTAAGAACGCTGTGAGATACAGATTCTTTTCAATATCGTTCCAATTCGAATCATCTGTACACACCCACCCAGATGGGAAATTATGGTAAATTAAATTCATCTCACAATAGCATTCTATCCCACTGAATTTCAATTACATCCTTCATACGGTCATTAACTTCACTGGCATGTGTGTCACATTATTGTTCTGTGAGAACCCGAAGTGTCGTTCTCGATTTCTCAACACGATATTAATTAATGAATCTGAATTTGATATACGACCTTAATAGATGAAATAAAAAGAACATCACTGTTGTGTTTTGCTATTCGATGCAGCTTGGCTCCTGGGCTCATTTATGTGCAAGGCAGTTGCGTATGTCCAAGGAGTCTCGGTCTGTGCATCCGTCTACTCTCTCGTGGGCATCTCATTAGACAGGTGAGGTATTTTGTCATTACATTTTATTTGTCATTTGTTATTCAGTAAATCTGACAGGTCAAATTCCTCTTTGCCGTGACCAAAGACACATCATTCTACACACCCTTTTTCCCTACAAGAATTTGTGACTTTTGAAAAGAGTGTTTAGCCAAATAAATCAACATGACTACTGTCTGACTATCTCTAAATATTAAATTCAATTTTCTTCAAATCAAATCATTCTATAGACTGTACATGGTTCACACTACTTTTTCGTCCTTGAACTGTAGATGTTCGTCTTTTCTGGCTCATAGACACAGACTTACCTTATGTGGCTTCAACAAAGTTTCTACTGCCTTGCCAATTAAAAAGCTTTTTAAAAGATAAATAATTTATCAGTTGCGTCGGAAAATGTGAAACACAAACATCTTTAACAACTCCTCATTATCTCACAAGTTTAAGTTCTAGGATATGTCAAATTCTTTTTGCTTCGAAGAAAGGTATCATTTCATAAATTGTACTTTCCTAATTATATGATGGAAACAAGTACTGTCCAAATGATCATGTACTCGATTTTTGATACCCTTTTAATGCCATTAGCAAAGGATTTGTTTACTTCTTATTTTCGATTTATTTATAATCTCTTCCTGTGATCATTAAACTAACTAGGCTTGCAGTTTCTCAGGAGTATTGATCCATCTTTGTGTCTCCTTCTTCTCAGGTTCCTGGCGATAATACTCCTAATGAAGTTACCGCGAGGATTCATGACTTGCCAGGCTCGAGTAATAACCATCTTCATTTGGGCATCAGCAGCAACCATCACTTCCCCGTGGCTCATCGCCTTCCGTCTCATCCCATCAGGTTGGGAAAATGAGGAATATTGTGTAGAGTCGTGGCCAGAGTCCATGGACAGTCGGTTATTCTTCCTGATCCGAAATCTGTTTTTTTGTTACGGTCTGCCACTCATTCTAATTTTAATCAGCAATAGACTCATTTGGAGACACGTCTCACAACGGAAAGTGCCTCTTGACTCCGCTTCTCCAGCTACCATCGAACTTGCCCTCGTCACGGTGTCCTCAAAATGATCTCCATTAAAACACTCACGTTCCTTGTATCGTGGCTCCCACTTTATTTGATCTTCCTCCGAATAAAACTAACACAAGTGTGGTAAATATTTACAAACATAGTGAACTGAAAAGGTGATACAGAAACGAAGTTACAAAACGTAAATAGAAAAGAATTTGAGATCTGTGTAAAAACCAGATACATCGCTAAAAGTGTTTGCAAGCCTCTTAATATCAAATCGTACTTCAGATATTTTTTTATGATTCCATGGACACAGAAAAGTTCACTAAATAAGAGTATCCGTTTATACTTTAAATTTGTTGGCAAAAGAAAAGAAAAAAAAACATGTATAAATTGAATGATTTATTTTAACGGCGAATTAAACAGAATATCACACAGATACATATTGTCACTAATTGTATAAGTAATAAGTTTATTGTACCTTTCCGAGAGTAAATCTTAAGTGAATGCTAACCAAGGGAGTCTTAGTAATATTAGCCGGAGTTCTTGATATCTATGCAAACTAACACTTTTTTAGAAACTTCAAAAAGCGTATTTACATTTTAACTCCGTCCTTACTACATCATCACCTTTCAATGTTTAATCGTATACGTCAAAGTAAATTACTACGCCTGACTTCAATATGATCTGGTGGGAGACGGGGATGTGATAAATTATTGTTTAAATTTAATGTGCTAGGCATTTACCCTCAGGTAGCACGAAGAAGTCTGATAAGCTTCATAAGTGGATTCATTAGAGCTTTTCGTTTATGATGAGAGAGAGCGATAATCCCTGTTCTGCCATTGTATAACAAGAGATTGTTTTATTATAATAAAATTTTGAAGGTAATCCCCAATGAGTGACAATCAAGTGTCATCTTCTTCGAGCACAAATATTTACACACATGAAAGTCCACACGTCATTTCCATCTTCGATCCTACACATTCCATCAGTTCTCGTAGATTCAATTCATTTCACTTCCTTGATCATCCCGGAAATGGTAAACAGGAAACGATAGAGTTAATCTGAAAATCCTCCCTTTGTTTCCCTTTGAGGAGACTTCTGAAGGAATTATGACATTATATTGCTTCCCTTTTTGTGTTCGTTCGTAGAAGATTGCAAATCCTATTCCTGTCAAAAACTGGGTGAATGGACACTGAAACCAGGAATATTTCCCATCACGTGTATTGTAAACCACCTAAATTTGTATACTAAAGTCTACTGAATACTAATATAGAAAACAGGGAAATAACAAAGCCCATTGTAGTCCCTTCATATCACCTGCAAGTGCATTTTATGTGAGATGGGCGTTCAGGAAGTTGTGGCAGTGCTGCTTTGAGTTTCACTTGGATTTCCTCTCCAACTTTCTCTTACGGAACTGGAGAAAGTTGGTGTTGGTGTTAAGTTCAGCGGTCGTAGAAAATGGTTTGGTGCTTCCTCTCGCCTTATCTCCACTGGCTGTGCTCTCTATTATAAACCTTTCGGTGTTTTTTGTAGTTTGGACGGCGAACTTGTGAAAAGTAAAAGCTTATTACACCCTTATTGGATATACCGTGTGGAATTCTGAGAAAGAGAATTTTAGTTTCCACTTTAAACGCCATTCGGTGGCTTCATTTCAAAAGAAGGGTTTTTTAGAACTTCAAATAGAAAAGGATTAATTGAGCTAAGCCGATCCTATTACCGATGAATGGAGAAAAGTAGAGCCAGCAGACGTTCAGAGAATGAGCCCATGATAATAAGAGTTACACAAGTATCTCGAGTGCCGTTTTAATTCACTGACTAAATCAGGCAATTCAGTTTCTGATATTGACGTCCATTGTAGTCCTTTAAGCTGATGCCATTTCACTTCTACTTCCTATAGAAATAAGCACACAATTGACTGGGCATTCATTAGCGGCAAATTGCCATTTCCAACAATAACTCCCCTAGAATGTTTCGAATGAAATATTGTTATGAATCCAGAATCACAAAACTAATATGAAATACATTCGTTGTTCTAGCTAAGAGCGTAATGAGGAGATATAATTCGTAGAATGAAAGCGGGGCCGAAATTGAGTGGCACCGAAATTAATGTTAATGAATACAGTCAATAATTATTAATATGACAGAACGTTATATCAGCTATATAAACAAGAGAATGTGAAGTAATAAACACAGTTAGATAGAGGCAGTAATCAGTTTATCTTCCAATTCATCACAATGGTGAATTCATCAGAACGGAACTGCAGTTTTGAGTTAAAGAAATAATTAAAATTTCCTGGTAAACTGACTGTTTGCCAGTCTTCTTGTATGTGAATCAGGTTAGCTATGCAAACCAAAGTAATTTCACAACACTGGAAAAATGGAAGTTGGAAAAAAACTTATGGATGGTTGGCTTATGAAAATAAAGTAATTCAACCGTTTTGGGGTATGCACACATTTTCACATATGAAAACTGCTCTCCCACTTGCTTCTCTTTTAAAGCAAAATTAAAAAGGAAGCTCTGAATCCCTGCAGAGAGTTGACACTCAATTAATGGAAAAAGTTTTCCCTTGAAAAACCTGTGCAAATAAAATGTGACTGAATGTAGAGCGGCGTGGGTTTGAAGTTTGCTACTTGGATGTTGATGAGTTGCGTCAATAAACTTGCATTTCCGGGAACACTCAACGGGACTGATACTGCTGGCGAAGTGGAAGACGACTAGCAAAAATAAAATTGCAAATGATGAGGTTGACTTTAGCAATAATTTACGTGTAGTTGGATTGCAGGAGGATTTGCTTCAAATGTGAGTCATCGTGGAGAAGATCCAGTTGATGGGAACATAAGCAGAGACGCACACAAGCAACGGCACCATTCCACACAAATCCTTTCACGCCAATATCCTCCTTCTCAACACGCCCCATACGAGGCTCCGTTGTTTTTTAAACTGTTATGGTCTGGTTATATGCATTTGATGATTTAAAAGCTACAGTGATCATGTGTCTGTTACTGGACGGAGGGTATGAAATATTTGCCACATACTTAAGAAGAATTTAGAAGTTAGTGGAAAGACTACCCCAATATGATTTTGGATACTCGGCAATCATCGCTTAACTGTAGTTGGCTTCTTACTCTGATATTGGAGTCAATTCCAAATCTGATGGACAAAGTAACTCGTCTTGGAAGTAAATTTCAAGAATTTACTTTCTTTAGGTCGCTTATTGTGTAAATAATTGCTGCTTGCAATTGATAGACATGTTGGTGGCCATGGGGACGAAGGAGGGATTCCTTCGATAATCTCATCTCGGGTTCTCGGAGGTTGGAATCACATTTTGTGGATTAGGTGAATCAAAATCAGTGGCATTGTGGAAGTTCATTCTGCAGGCAGCAGCAGCAGCAATGATCATATAACTTTTGGTAATAGGGATTAGGACTAAACAGCCTTTTAACTGCACGCCATTTTATTCCCATCTACAGTTGACTGATGACAGTGATTTCGTGGGTAAAAATTAACCCCTCCACATATCACAACCTTGCTTAAGTGTTGAGTTCTCAACGTATTCTGAATACTTGCAAACACCTCAGAACTACAAAACGGGTCAGCATTTGCCACGATCAACAAAGTAGGCACTAAAGTCTTTTTCAGACTTCTCTTCAAAAAGTTGTGTCTCAACTAGTCTCAAGTGACTCCTCATTTAGTTAACGGAACCTATCTAATCTGCTAGGCCAAACCAAAAAGTATTTCTCTTCAAAAAATTATATCTAGCTTATTACACCGAGTCTACAGACTTGTACAGATAGTATACTTGAATGCTACAATGTCTTGTTGAATAAGATTTAGGCAGAAACGACGGGAAAAGATTCAGTCAAAGACAATCTAGTTTTGTTTCATCTCCTTTCGCTTGGGAAAGTACGGCAGCTGACTAAACGAAAACCCACTTACGTCTCTATCCTGATATAAATGAATGCATTTTCCATATTAATGATGTCTGTTGTCTCTTATCCGTCTTAACCTGTAAACTGGACACTCGAAAATAATAATGAAAATAAACCATCATGTGATGACTCGGAATGCAGTGAAAGTATATTATGCAAACTATTGCAAACAGCTATCGCTACAAGGAATTGGTTAAGTTCGTCCACGAGCAGAGGCATGTAACTTGGTTTGTCATTTACAAAATTACACGTAGCAGTTCAGGATCAACAAAAGTATTATAGTATTTCATGGGAAGAACTGAATTTTAATTGTGTTCTTTGATGAAGGCCAAGCCCACAGGTGCAAAATCCGTCTGTCAATTCATCATCTACTTTGTTATTATATCTCCTTTATTTTAGCTAAATCAAGAGATTTAAGGATAATATTTATGTGCAATAATAGGCAATAATACGATCTGCCTATTGCCCAAGGCTCAATGAAATCAAATGGAGAATTAAGTCTTTTTCACTTGGAAATGTGCGACTCGAGAGAAGGAAAGAAGTTACAGAATGTATTTGCGAAAGTAAGAGAAAGGTCCCACGTGCCCTTTGAACGAAATTGCTAAACTAGAACAATGGGCATTACATATCCTGCCAACTCAGGCTACCATTTTAGAGAACTGTAGCGATTATTTGATTTTGATTCATGAAATGGTTTAATGTCGAAACTGTGATTTCAAGGCGCTAGAAGAAGCGTGAAACTGAAGCTCAACAGTACATATATTAGTAACTCATGAATTTGGCAAGACTGGTTAAAACAATTGTAAAATAAAAAGTTTGAATGGGAAATTCCTCGTCTGAAAGTAATTGTGGAGTACATGCAGAGTTATAAACGGAAGTGATAGAAATTTGTGTTAGGAGGACACAAAATGCATAAAAAACAATACATTTTCAATTACAATATGGAAATATTTACTGCAAAGACATCAGTGGCAATTTTAATTCTTCTTTGTATTGAGCCTACACGCGGTTGATTCATGTTATTCGTTGCAACTACTGTGAGAACTGGAACATAATTGCAGGACATTGAGTGTCTCGTATTGTAAAGTTCTGATAAATTATTTACACTAAATAATTCACAAATTTGTTCGTATTAGAGCAATGCAACAAGTTTACGCCAATTAATCCTCTGTGGTCGTCTTAAGGCCAATTATCTGTTTATGGACCAGCTTGCCCCAACCAAGAGCAGAGGTCAAAGTGGGAGCTCAGTTGTGGGAGAAAGCTGAACAAGAACTGAGTCTCACGGATTCGGGGACCTTGCTCACTCTGTCACTTTTGGATATTTCTTCTGCTGCGTGGAGAAGGAGTAAAATGCTCACAGCTCGATCATGTCTTTGCTGGGATTTTAATATCTTATTCACACACGATTAAAAGCATTTTTAGAACGTCCCAGCCTTCATGGACTGGCCTTTGTACTTCAACGCATATTGCATTTATTAAAGATATCAAGAGGTCATCGTAAAAAAGATCGGGAGGAGGAAGGAGGAGGAGAGGTCACATAGCAAAATTCAATTCGCTACCTTCATCTACTGATCTAATACTCTGGTGCTCATCTGAAATGTTGTTACTAAAAATTTTGTTCCGTTCCGTTCTTTTAGTACAGTATGGACTGCCGTTGTTCAGTTGAGTTTAAGACTGACGGCCTCCTTAAGCACATTCTCTTCCCAAAGAACAAAATCGAGGTAGATCATATGATTTGGGCCTAGTTTCACGCACAATTTTTATCTTGAGGCCAGCATGCCGTTAAATGAAACTTGAAACAGTTCATGATAAACCTTTCATCTACTCAGTTAATGTGTCTTCGTACAAACGGCATGATGGCCTCACCGTTAATGTGAGTGATTTAAGCATCAAAATATGTACCAATTGCATCTCAATTTTTGTCCAAAACTGCTGTTGCTGTAACCACGGACAATCCAAGTCCACTTCCAAAATGCTTATCAACAAACAATATCTTCCTCAGAAATCCCTTCTTTTAGTTCTGCCGGTGTACCCTTCTTTTTTCTTTGCGTTGTATGACAATCCGTGTGCAATTATAACTTCGATAATGCCATCTCTGAAAAGGTTCTGCTGCTACCCTAAATGCTCTGCAAGGACTGACAAAAATGGACTACGAGGACGTCGGATTTCGGTCAGAAATAGGAGAGGAATCACTGAGTTCTTGTACACAGTTCTGAGAGACCACAATGAGGATGACTTTATTTACAGTGCTCAGGATGAAGTTTGTATGCAGTGTGAAATCGCTGTAAATGCTAAATATAATAATAAATAAATCATAATCGAAATGCGTAGTCTAAAACTGTGTCCTACACAGGCTCGGAGTTCTCAGCGATCAAAACAGACAGGAGGATGGAATTTTCCAAAGAAGCAGAGATTGGCTGGCCCACTTGAATTAAGTGACCAAGAAGGAATGCAACTCCCGACCGACGAATCCGTGAATCACAGTTCAAGTTCTTTTCCAAGCAGTGATACTTCCGTCGCAAACCCATTGAACAACTTCACAGTCCCATTGTCAGTTTCAAATGGAAGTTGTCCATCATCCAATAACGATAGAGAAGAATCAAGCTTTGATTGCAACGAGATGAGCATAGCCTTTTCAAGTGTACCGGATGAAGTGGTGTCCTGCCAAAGGTGTCCCTGCATCACCGGTTCAGAGAAACTTTCCTTTACCATTCCCGGCGTCCCTTCTCTCATCGCCACCGAAAGGAAATGCAGCTTTTGTCCGATGAAAGGAAGAAGTAGAATACCTTTTGCTGCCATATTAGATGCTTACATCAAGATCGGAATCATCATTCCCCCTAATAACAGATGCTGCGAATTCCACATGGAGGATGGTTTGATTAAATCTGAAGTTCTGAAAGAAATAACTGTCCAGAAGGAATCATCCCAAATGACAGGATTGCAGGTCTCAAAGTGGTTGAAGCTAATGAGAAGTGAGATACTGACCAACAGAAGAGTTCTAGATTTCAATGCTTGTGGACTCGACGAATCTTTGTACGAAATGTTCTTGGGAATGAGCAAACAAAACTTCGAACATATCCATTCGGAAGCTGAAGGGATGCGAAACAGTAAAAATAGGTACACTGCAACAACAAAAATGAGACGATGGACATTGCTGATACTATTAATTCTACAGGTGCACACGTAATGCCTTGGCTATGCTGTTAGTGAAGCTCCGTCTTAACTTCTCTCAACGAATTATCGCCTTCCTATTCAATGTTAAAAACCAATCGACAGTTAGCGATTCTATAAGTACTGCACTGAAGTCTCTTAAGGGATTTGTAGACAAGCATACAGGTTACTCACACAAAACCCGAGAAGAGTTTATAGCTCAACATCAAAGACCATTTTTCAACAAAGTCCTAGGATTGGAGGATGACACTTTCGTTTGCATTTTAGACGGAACTTATTTGTATTCAGAGGTAGTTTTAAATGATAAAATGCTTTTTCAAATAAGTTGACTGGAATATCTACTCTTGTGTTTCAGAAATCCTCTAACTTCAACATACAGCGCAAGACTTATTCTCCCCACAAAGGAAGGAATCTCTTTAAGGCGATGGTAGAATGCCTTCCTGATGGATACCCTTTCAATGTTTCGGGAATGTACTTCGCGGATCATGGGAATAGTGACGCAACAATTCTCCGGAGTATGTTGAAAAAACCAAACTCCATCCGCACTGTGCTTCGAAGTGGAGACGCAGCAATTCTTGATCGCGGCTTCCGAGATGCAATTCCAGACTTACAGAGCCACGGTATCAAGACTTTTATGCCAAGCTTTTTTGAGAAAAAGAACGCTGATGGAACGAAGAAAGTTCAGTTTACTACTGAAGAGGCTAACAATAGCCGAAGAGTAACGCTTCTTCGAAGAATAGTGGAACAAGTAAACGGCCGTATTAAGAACAAGTTCCACTTTTTCGAGCAAACTGTTCGCGCAACTCACTTCAAGAAACTCGGAAGATACCTGCAAGTTGGAGTAGCAATATTAAACGCGTTTAGCCCTCCTTTGTTCACTGAAACGGAGTTTCACGGGAAAGTTGCAAGTCACGTAGAGGATCATTTGTTGGACGAGAATTTACTTATGGAGAAAGTAATAGAAAATGGATGGCCAACAAAGCGAGTCATCTGGACAAAAGTTGATCAAGACTGCTGCTTTACTTTCCCTTCACTAACAATGGAAGAACTGCAGGAGTTGATGCTTGGTTCTTATCAACTTGAAATCGGTATCAGATACAATCAAATGCATCTTTCTGAAACAGGAATCTACGAATACTTTTTTCACAAGGACGAACCTACTGTACTAAGAATCAAGCTTCAGTCAAGACATGTCAAAAGAACCCAGTACACCATCTGGATTGAATTCGTGGAGTCCCAAAACAATAAAGACGGAATAGTAGGATGGTATTGTCAATGTAAAACAGGAAGCCGGACACTCGGGTCCTGTAGCCACATATCTGCGGTAAGATACGCGTATTCTCAACACAATCACAAGCAAATAAGCAACGTTATCTGATCATAAAGTTTATGTTTTATGTATTTCAAGGTTTTGCGATATCTATCATACGACAGATACTTGCCCCAGAAGCCGTTCAAAGACATCAGCGACTTTTTCCTAGACGCAGCAAGTGAACTGGCTGAATTTGAAAATTCCGAAGAGTTATCAGACTCTGAGCCGCCTCAAGAGTCAGAAGGAGGTGACATTGCTGCTGAAGAAGATCTTGGAGATTAGCGTGAAGAATCGGGAGAGGAAACGAGCGATTCGGAAGACGAGGAGAGTGATGCGGTTCAATACCGTGATTCAGAACAAGAAGACCTCAACTTGGTAGCGTTAGATGAAGATGAGGATGAAGAGCTGCTGTCAGTGTAGTGATCATCTGCATTTCCATCATTTCTTACATCGTATTATGTTTGTTTTAATAATAAACCTCTTTGGCTGGTGATTTTTATCTGAGGTGTATTGTGTTGTTGATTGTCACGTCACTGTGCAAGCTACCTTGGTCACCATGAAGCACAAGTAAAAATCAATTCAGGGCTTCATTTAGGCCCGTCAAAAGCTCTACTTCGATTTTGTTCTTTGGCAGAAGTGAGGTACATAATTTCTCATGGGCTTAAAGGTATGTGAAGGTTCAGAATCGCATGATGAGAAAAAT